>JBBPDI010078528.1:0-14528 GCA_037974545.1 Cucumis variabilis | reverse complement strand
TTAGATCATTGCGTTTGTATCAAATACAAAGTGAGTCGTATCCATAGTGTTACCAGGATAAGGTACCCAACCTTATCGCTATACTATACCCTTTAAGCTGATCTCGAACATTGATCCTTGTATGTCCCTACATACTGTTCAAGACTCATTAAACAACTTAGGATGTTAGTTTATTGGATTTAGGTTATTAAGAAAAGACTAATAATTTAATCAATAACAATTATTACAATAATAATACTTTATTAATAACGGTCAATGTATTATATTTACAATCTACGAGTTTTAGGACATAAATTCCAACAGTTTGTTGTGGGCTACATGAGGAGATATGTGCTAGGCGGGATGGCACCTTGAGAGGTTAGAAGGCATGGAAAGTAGGTGGTTGAAAGATTAGGCGAGGAAGGTTTGCGGCCATAGAAGTTAGCAAAGCATTTAAGTAAGCGAAGTGGCTGATTATGGCTAATTAGTTTAGTATAAATCAAGGTGTCTTAACATGTTCCATGCATTTTGCAGTGAACCAAGAGGTAGATTAAAGAAATTAAAAGGTGGAATAAGGAAGCTGAAGGTGTCAATTAAGATTCATGCAAAGGTTCACTATAAATAGGCAACTTCAGACAAGAGTTTCTCATAATCCACTCATGCTATTTCCTTCAAATTACTCTAAACACTCAAAAGTCTCTAAATTGAGTCTAGTTTGTAAGTTGGGGTTGTTGGTCAATTTTGAGTGGAGGAAGCTAAAGTTGGAGTTGAAGAAAGGAGGAAAGGTCATTCTTGGAGAGAATCTAAAAAGTCTTGACTTTCAGAAGGCTACTGAATGTGTCCTTTGAAGTTTTGAGTTGAAATTTTGAGGTAATCAAGTTAAGACAATTTCAAGCAACATTGTAGAAGAAAGTTTTCCAAAAGAGTTATGGATTTTTAGTTATGGTTTTTCAAAGTGAAGTTAAGTTTTTAAACAAAAAGTATTTTCTGGGCAGTGTTAGAGGTCAATCGAGTGACAAGCTTTGCTTTGTGAATTGGGGCGATAAGGTTAAGCTTAAAAGAGGTTAATGACATGTTTAGGCCTATGCTAAACATATAGCCTGTGCGCAATGCAAGCGATGAGCAAGGCACGCGACTAAGAAGACGTGTGGTAACCTCTACACAAGGAGGCACACGAGGAAGAGCGTGAGTCATTAAATGAAGGGCCCTATGAGGTGCGCGGCATGCCTGTATGCAAGGTTATCATGCTCCAAGGCTAAGCAAGCCCTATGCCCTCGGCCAAGCCTCTGTCGCCCATGTCTGCACGCCAGCTTGTGTCAAGGGGTGTTTTTGGGTCATTTTTGTGGTTTTTGAAATTTTGAAGTTAAATTTTGGTATTTTCATGGTAAAAAAGAAGTAAATGGATCTATTTACCATTATTTTAGGTCAAGAAGAGATCTGGAAAAATTTATAATTCAAGGATCTAAAGCTTGTATATGTGAGTGAAAAATGAACTTATTAAGTGATTTCAAAGCATGTTCTTAAATGTGATTTACAAATGATTTCTAAAGTATGTGATTTCAATAAAGTATTTGTTCAAGAATAATCGGAGTTTATCAAGGCATGAATGTATTTAAGATTTGCTTTACATAAAAGGATATTCTTTAAAGGTTTAAAGCACTGTTTCAAAGCATGATTTTTTTATACAAGTTTTATCTAATCAAATATTTCTCAAATAGTCGTTCGGGGTAGTTATGGAGAACCAAGAAATTTGGGGTAAGGAACTTATCTGTAAATTAGATCTAGGGACGCCTAGCTACCTCCAAACAATAGAGATTATGGTTGCCAATCTCTCAGGATTGGAGCAGCTAATGTGTTCGCTCTATCACCTCCCACGAAAAGATTCTTGGTTACGATTATTGTTTAAGAAAAATAAGGATTTGTTTTATTGTTTCTAAATTTTTATGTTATCATGATGTTATTGTTTAAAATATTTATGAAATGTGTTGTTTAAAAACTATCACTCACAGGGCTCGTTTAGCTCATACTGTTTAAAATGTTCCACTTTTTAGTACAGATTGTGCAGTTCACAGTGCTAGAATTAGTACAGACAGACCAATTTGATTTTAGTTGTTAAGTTTTAATGAGTTTTACTGAAAGACATTATGGGTAATCTTATGATTTTTAAATGTTTTACTATAAAATTTATTGTGATTATAAAATTGTTTTATTAAATGGTTTGTATCTCAATTTTGGCTTCTACTTGTAAATTGTTTAAGGGTTAGAGGTTAATAAGAGTCAGTCGATTTCATTTAGAAGGGAACGATATCAGTTGACTTCACGTCACCTCTCGGATCAAGAGTAAGTGATCCAGGACGGGGTGTGGCAATGAATTCTCTTTTTATTGAAGCAACCATATCATAGAGACAAGAAATTTGATATTTTATTTTGGTTAACTCAATTAAAGTGTAATTAACACTTTCAGATGATCGTGTTCCAAAGTTTTGTGTGTTTTCTGCTAACCTTGAAATTATGGCTCTAGCTTCTGTAGGTCTTTTGTCAGCAAGGGCTCCCTCTGCGTTGTAGAATCTATTGAATTTTTATTAGAAGCAATGAGTCTAGAATAGATGTATTGAATTATGGATTGGTCATTTATTTGATGACAAGGAAAACTTGCACAAAGTTCGTTAGACCTCTCCCAATACTCATATAAAGATTTTGCACGAGCTTGTTTTATTTCAAAAATTTCCTTTCCAATGCCATATGCCCTAGTGATGAGAAGTGTTTTTCAAGAAATTTCTTTTTTAATTGGGCCGAAATGGCAATTGATCCTGGTTCTTGGTAAAATAACCATCACTTTACACTATCTACAAGGGAGAACAAGAAGGCTCTAAGATTTAACTGTTCTTCAATAACAGTGTGTAGCCTAAGTGACTCACAAACTATTATAAAGTCTTTTACATGTTTGAGTGGCCCATTACCACCCTAAAGGTGGATAAGAGGTTATTAAACTAGACTTAAGTTATATGGGTGGTAGTAAAAGGTATAACAATACACATTAGTCCTTGGTCAACATTGGTTCATAAAGCTCTCCAAGAGTTTTCTCTCTAACTTCTTCACCCATTCTATTAGGTCTTTCTCTCTATGGGTTGGTCTACTTCTCTATGTTTGTGAGGATCTAAAGGGTTATTTTCAAGAATTCTTTGCTCTCTTCTCTCTTTTCATATCCTACATTCTTGTGAGGCAGTATCATAAAAAAATTATATATTAGTTAAAGAAGATCTAGCTAGGCAAGAAATACAAGAAAATAATGGAAATTAATCAAACTATCTATTTTTGGATTTTCTTACAAATTGAATTAAATTTTCAAGAAAGGTATCAATCAAAATTGAGAAATCAAAGTTCAAAAAGAAATTTGCCTATGCGTAGTTCTCTGACAATGGTGCCATTTGAAAGATGGTATTGGTTGGGGTAGGGTCATGAGATATGCATAACATAAGTAAGATGCAAGAATGCAAGGATTGATTTGATAAGCAATATGTGTAGAACTAAAGGAGCAATTTTACTGCAAATGAAAGATATGAGAGTTTAGGCCTATCGAAGCGAATCAAAATTTCTGAATTTCATGTCTTCTTGTATGTTTATGAGAAATGTGGTTTCTAAAGAAACCTTTTATGTTATGTTTTATGTTAAAGTTTTCATGTTTGATGAATGAATGTTATGCTTATGAGTAAACCATTAGTCTTATTCCTATCAATAAGCTGGCTATTATGTGTACATAATGGATAAAGACAACCATGTAAAAAAGGACTACATGGCAAAATAAAGGTGGCCAATATGTAAAAGGACAGTATTGAGCCTAGTGGCCAAAGCAACGGAAAATGAACTACAAAATTCTCCAAGGAATGCTATGGATGAAAAGGCCATCACAGTAGTATTTTGTAACGCCCCGCCCCGCACGCGCCCTTCATCTCACCATGCAGCACAAGACACAACTTGAGCATCCCTGACACCTCAAGTGAAACGTCAGAATGCTCACTTAAGTTCTTATATTTAAACTTAAACTTTATCATGGAACGAAAAAATTAATAAACTTCCAATATAACTGATAAACAAAACATTTCTTATTACTTGAACCAAACGTTCTGTTGTTACACAACCTTACCCTCTTAGTACAAAAGTTTAAACAATTAAACTTAAACGCCCTTCCTTGTTTCCACAAAATTGAAATGCAACTCTTTTAATGCAAGGCTTTTATACTCAAAATAATTTTATATTTACAAGACTTTTAAAGTAAAATAACTTAGATCGCTTGCTTAGCTTCCACATGTAGCAACTCATCTTATCCTTCCTTACTTGGTTGAACCCCCAGATTACCTAAAGACGAAAAACTCAAAAGGTAAGTCAAAGACTTAGTGAATGATAGTTTTGAAAACATTTTTGGATAAACAATACATGAAATCACTTTACAAACATGGCTTCAACGCCTTATTCATAAAACGTTAAAACACACATTATCCATGCATCTTCCTTCCATCGAGAACATGAACCATTCGTATGTATAGAATATTGTGATGGCCTTTTCATCAACAACGTCCCTTGGAAAATTTTCTGGTTCATTTTCGTACTCAGGCTGCCAAGCTCAATACGCTCCTTTTACGTATTGGCCAACTTCACTCCACCATGTAGTCCTTTTCTATATGGTTTCCCTTACTTCTTATGTGAACATAATAGTTTACTTTATTGATAGAAATAGGACTAATAGTTTATTTAAAACATAGCATACAATACATTTATCATCATTGCCAACATGAGCTTAGCTCAATCGCCACATGTTTATACCTGTGGACAAGAGGTCCTGGATTCAAATCTTTCCACCACTACATTTAATTACAATACCTTTCCAAAAAAAAACATTCATAACGTATAAAACTCTACTTCACATCAAAGCTTTCTTTGGAATAATCATTTCTTTCATAAACGTTAGTCATGTAGAAACAATATTACAAATGAACACTAAGTTTAGAAGGAAGCTTTGAAACATAAAACATTTGAAAAATCACTCATTACACTAAGTCTTTCCTTCATAACACGTAGCTTCAGGTCTCTTCTTCTTTTCGGTAGAATAATACTAATGATTTTTGCATAACAATCCTTTCACTATCTCTTTTCCTCTATTTATACTAACCTTTAAAATAAATTAGTGATCCATAAGTACTTAATAACTTGTTAAACTTCTACTCTAGACTTTACACATGTAGGTTTAACATATCTCTTAGTTATGCTTAAGCTTAACCCTGACACATAAACAATTATCAAATCAAGATTAGATGTTTCTTCGCCTAGCTTCGTGTTGCATTAAACTTCAGAACGCCCAACTCTTTGTGTTAAACACGTACATCTTCAACGCATCACCTCACTTTAATGCTAAATTCAAAATACATCTTTCTTCTTTGCATAGTCTAGCTTTACACAACTCAACATAATACTTAGCTTCTCAAACACTTTTCTTTTCAAAATATTTTTCAAAATCTATACTAAAATACTTATTTTCCAAAATTGATCCTTCTATTCAAAGATGGGTCTCACATCTATGTGTTGAATGGTTCATTTCTTTGGTGAAGGGAATATGAAAGGTTCATGTGATATTTATGATTTATTGAATGAGATGTTGAAGCTTGTTTTATGAAATGATTTTACATATTCTATGGCCCAAAGGTTTTCCAAAATTATCACTTACTAAATATTTAACTTACATATTAAGTTTTTCCCCTCACAGGTAACTAGGTGTTAAGACCAAGTTTGGATATTTCAAAACATTTTTGAGAAACGAGATGCATATATGAAAGCTATATTTGACATAATTTTTGTAGCTTAACCCTCCTTCTATTTCATCACTTATTCATTAAATTTCTTATTTTATAGGAAATACTGTTATAAACATCGCAATGAGTTCAACACAACAAAAATCTTTTAAAACAAAACTAAAACGAACAAGAATGGGCAAAAACAGACATAATGGCATTTTTGTAATTTTATAGAAGTAAGGCGTTATGGTGTCAAAGCTTGGAGCTTAAAGGCAGTAGCTTTAAAATGTTTAAGCAAAGACGCACATGTGCAGTCAATAGTCAAGTGTTGTCGCACCCATCCAAGTGTTACGACGCTCTAAACTCTATGTGAGACCTTGATCATGATTTGACTTTACGTGATAGGAGCCCACACGGTGAAGACCATCTATGTGATAAGAACTACTATGTGATGAGAGAAATAACGTGAGGATCCTTACAACAATATGAGATTGCTTCACCATGAAGTAGCTGATGTCATTTTTACATAAGAAGGTTGGTAAATTGATTTAACCTTGCCGCCCAATTGAATTTAGGATAAGGAGATGGCAATAACACATGGCATTTTGGCATTGGCTTGATGATAAGAATCATGATCTTCTACACAGACCAATTATAAAATCGAAGACATCAAAGATTAACCAAGAATTCATTCTGCATATACAAGAATGGATAGGGTCAATGCATCTTTAATTCCATATGCCACATGTTAATATAAGGAACGAATGGCCATTTGGAGTATTGAATGTCAATGTTTTCTCGATTGAAGCAGACTATGGAGTATACATTCAGCTTCCTTCAATCTAACACTTTGAAGACCTTATGATTTAGTTAATATCACATTTTTATTGTATTTTAGTTTGTTTTAATTTGACAAGTTAGGGTAACTACCATCAATACGTTTGTATTAAAGATTGTAGTTGGATGATAGTTGTTGGAAGATAGAAAGCTTAGTTGATGTTCTATTTTGACTTTCTGGTATTTTCATTAATTAGGATATGATCTCTACAATGCTATAAAATGCCTTTGTCCTTCAATTTGTAAAAAGAATACTTGATGAATGCAATTTGAAATCTCATTTTTAGATTTTTTCCTAATTTTTTTTTTGCAATTCTTGTAATAGAATGCATTTCAATCTAACCTTAACCAAGTTTGTTTGTAGAGTGACTCAGTTTAGAATAAGCTTCCAAATCATGCTATTAGATCTTTGATCTAAAAGGTAATCTAATCCTAACTTTCTCTTGGTTGATCTAAATTAGTATAAGGAGGTGTTTGTTTCTTATTTATAAGGTTCTTGCTATGTTAATAGCTTAGACCTTTAGATTAAGGATTATGATTGCCTTATCATTTGGTATCAGAGCATAGGTTGAATCTTTGTGGCCCACTATAGGATTGATTCTATCTTTTTGTCTTGCAAAATCTTAATTCTAATTTTTAATTTCATCTTATCTTTTCACCAATTGTTCTTCATACCATTATCTTATTTCCATCCTATTACATTTTATATGTTTAAAAAAAAGTTTTGAAGAAAAGTAGAAAAAATAGTTGCGAAGAAAAGTAAAAAAAAAAAAAAAGAAGTTGAGAAAAAAATTGTTCTACAATTATTCATACAAATTGTGTGATTAATCATGAGATTATAATTATATTTCACATAATTGAGTTATTACATTAACTCTTTCTTTGTTTCTACCATTCCTAGGTCAATTGCATGATCATTTGAATGTCTTTTCACTTTTCTATCATCAATTTTTTATGACTTTCAAATCTGTGACTTTTAAACTTCCTTCTTATCTTTCATTTTCTTTCTCCTTTTCAATGACTAAATTTTACTTTGTGCCCTTCAACAAACTTTTAGATCAGCCTCTTATCTTCAACTTCTAAGAAGGGTATTTTTTTCCTTATTTGTTTGAACCATTCATTTTTTTGTTCTTTTTTGTGGTTGCCTTCATAATTATCTTGTCTTGCTTATATTACATATCTCGCTCTTTCAAGGATTGCATAGGCCTACCCAATATCATATTTAGCTACTTTCCTAAATAGCCTATCTTTTGTATGCAAACATGAGTGTTCTCTAGTGAATAAATAGTGAGTTGAGTGTGTGAGATCCTTATTAGTTATAGAGAATATTTTATCATGAAACAAATTGTCGTGTGTCTACAACTATGATGCTCAATTTTGGAAGACTTTACAAGGTGAATTGGTAGACATACGACAATCCATTTACACGCCCAAGGAAGAAGTTTTTATAAAGTAAATAGTGCAAAATCTTTTCAAAAAATTTTGGTTAAATTAAATCAATCAGTTGGGTACATATGTACATTGACTCAACAGTTGAATTTGCGAGATCAAAATTTGAAGAATGTTAGCCCATCTACAAAAATTAGGCCTATTGTTGAGGTAAAACCAACAAAGTTGAAGACGACATACTTTGTAAAAAATTATCTAAGTTCATGTTGATGTGGGAGAGTTAGAGAAAAAAGAGGCTAAAACAAAATCATGTAGTTTGGTTAAAAATGAATCTTACAAGAAAAAGTGTGAAAATGAAAAGCATGAGGATAGTTTATGGTCTGGAGAGAAAAATGAAAGAAAAGTCGAAAAGCAGAGCTATTGTGAGAGAGCTAGTAAGAATAAATCTATTTTGTTTACAAAACAAAATACTTTTTACCTTTTATACAAAAGAACTTGTTTCCTCACGGGTGAGCTCAAGCTATGGCAGCAAGCATACGATTTTCAAAACAAAGAAATGGGCATGGAGACACTTTTGGAAGAATCACTGTTGTTTTTTATAGAATCCCAAGCGCAATTCCGTGAATGACTTGATTATAAAATTCAATAACTACAAAATTGCTCTACAAGGCGAGGGAGATGAGAATTATTGTTTCAATGTTGTTGAATTTCATCCTTTTTATGTAAGTGGTGACTTTCTTGATTAGAGGAAGAATCCTTTTGAATAGGGAAAAATGATAAGAATCGTGATCTTCCATACGGATCAATTACAAGTTCGAAGGTATCAAAGATTAACCAATCATTCATTCTTCATGTACAAGAATGGATAGGTTCATCCTCAAATTTCATATGCCACATGTTAATACAAGAGACGAAGGACCATTTGGAGTATCGAATGCCAATGTTTTCTCAATTGAAGCGGACTATGTGGTACATGTTCAACTTCTTTGAATCTAACACTTTGAAGACCTCATGATTTAGTTAATAACACATTTTTATTGTATTTCAATTTGTTTTAATTTGACAAGTTAGGGTAACTACCATTAATAGGTTAGTATTAAAAAGCATAGTCAATGTTTTATTATGACTTTTTAATATTTTCATTCAATTGGATAGAATTCTACAAGGCTATATAAGGCCTTTATTCGTCCATTTGTAAAAACATGACTTTGAATCCATGAAATTTGAAATCTCACATTGAGACTTTTCCATTAATTTTTTTCAATTCTTGTGATAGAATGCATGTGAGTCATTCAACTAACCTTAATCAAGTTTGATTGTGAATTAACTTAGTTTAGAACAAAATTTCCAAATCTTGTTTCTAGATGTTTGATCTAAGAGGTAATCCAATCATAAATTTTTCTTGGTTGATCTAAATTAGTATAAAGAGGTGTTGGTTTCTTGTTTCAAAGGTTCTTGTTAGGTTAATAGCTTGAATTTTTGGACTAAGGATTAGGATTTTCTTATCACTGGCTCTCATCGTTGGGTAGAAATTAAATGATCATTTCTTGAAAAATGCCACAAGAAAGGTTTATAAATAAGGTGAAATTCGACCATTGTGAAGCTACGTTTACATTATGATCATCTTAAGGAAAAATAAAGAGAATTTTCACAATTTCCAAAGATTTTCAAAAGCTTGAATCCGACGAGCAGTATAAGGAAGTGTAAGAGGACTTGGGCTAAGGAGTAGGCAATAAAAAAACTAACTTATTTATGATTGGTTTTTCTTTAAAATGTTTTCCAAAAACCAAAAAGATTTCTAATGTGTTTAGATCTTTCAGTATGTTCTATTGAAACCTCGAGAAACATGATTTCCATTACTTTTTCCAAAGGTATGTAATTTATGAATGTTGTTTTGATGTAAATTGAAATGATGAAATGAGATGATCCTTGCACCCTTTGTGATGAGATACCTCATACCTGTTATGTATTTTGGTATGGGATGCCTTTTACTTACTGTGTGATCGATGCATTGGAAGACACATTATACGTAATGGAATTGATGAAAACTTGCTAAATGCGTTGAGACTACTCCACATAACTGCAACTTAGCAAAAGAGTGTGGTAAACGCTTGAGCTGATTAAATGGTAGAAAGATATAATTAATATGCATAATGATTCTACGATACAATAATGAGATTATAAGAATGAATGTGTTTCCATATGATATAAGCCTTGAACTTGATTTTAAAAAGGAAATGATATTTCATGTGATATGTAAATGTTGTTAATAAGATTTGAATTGTGTTATTTGACTAACGCACTGAAAGGACTTGATTGGAACTCAATTATTTAGTATTGAAATGCAAAATATTTATATCGCATGATTTGGAAAAATTATTATAACGCACCAAGGCAAATTTGACTTATAATAATAATAAGAAAGAATCCCACCCACTAGACGTTTTTCGTTTAATCTTTCAAAATGTTTTGTTTTTCTGTCCCCCCCCCCCACGTAGCGAAGGACATCCCACGTTAAACTTGCAACCTTGACTACATGTTATGCGCTTTGTGAACGCATCACTTGGTAGTGACCACTATCAATTCACATAGAATGAAGAGCTAGGCGAAAAGAGTCATATTGTTGTCATGGAAAGTAGTACTTTTGAAGTTTTGAGGAGACTTGTATTCATGCTTTGTGACACACTGCCCCAAAAGTCGTTTCTTATGAACCAGTGGAGGCATGTCGCCTAGACATTCATTATGTATCTCTTCGTTAAATAATGCATTGAATGCCTAGTAAGCGAAACAACTTCTTTACAAATACTTAAATGCAAGGCCTAACACCAAGCTTTCTTAACACAGCTTAGAGGAATGCAAAAACTTCAACTCTTAGTAGTTTAGCTTTATCTCCTTACCCTTGATACTTAGTTTGACAAATCCTTTCAATTACTTATGCAACAAACACAAGGTAATGCAGCTGAATGGGTATGACTTCTCTTTCTTTATTAACTTAGCACTTTTACAATGAGGTAAGAATAGAACTTAGACTTTTATTGCCAATAAGACTTAAACATAATTTTAAGGTCCTCCTTTACCTAACACAGTTTTCTAACTTATAATCTAGCTTGCCCGTCTCATTGTGCAGCTTTTCGTGCAAAATCTTTAGGAATTCAAGACCTGGGATTATCCAATCGCCTAGACCCAGTATTCACGCTCGGTCAGCGTCACGTGAGTTACCTAGGATTTCCATCAACGCCTCCTCATAGTCACTCTTTCTCAGCCTTGGAACTCATATTCAACGAGTGATCCATTACAACCTCGCTTAGACTTGGGATTCATATTCACTCCACATCGCACGATAGGTTTCATCTTTTCTCGACATCACATCATTATAAATAATAACCAGAAAGTTCAGCTTCTTAGTGCATAATATCATAGTAGTACCAATATCATACAATAAGCATTTACAAAGGAATATTTTGTATAAATATCAATAGAACACCTTTTGAACTCATCAAGTTTACAAACACAACACTAGTTAACTATAGGATTCATCCATAAATTCTTTCCCCCATTGATTAGAGATTCATGGGTATTCAAGCTAAGAGAAATACTCAGAAATAAACATTTTTTACAGGGACACTCGTTTAGATTTAGGACTAATCATTCACAACATTTATTCATAATTCATAACCAAGCACAGAAAAGAATTATTAATAAATGACAACTTAGACATCGCATCAAATCTTATTTCGTCACTCACACATACATACTTAGCCCCAAACTTTTCCTTCTTTGCTTCTGAACTCTTCCTCTCCCTAACTGTTCTTTCATCCTACCGTTCAACACTCTAGACTTTCTCTTTCCCCTTTAATTAGTGCGATTTGACTTTCCCTTGAGACACGCACCTTATCTCCTTGGAAAGTCAAACTTTTTAATTGCTAGACTCTCTCCTATCTTCTAGAGAAACATCAGATATGTACTTTCTAAATCATCTAGTCACATCAACAAGGCTCCTACTTTCTAAATAGGCGTGGGTACTTCTTTTCACGTTGCTAAATGGCCAACTTTTGACATTCGAGATAGGACTCTTCCTTGCCACTTACTCTCATCGCATCGTGTACACTCAAGTGATATGACTTAGACAAATATTTCTCTTTGTGTCGCCTCCTTATCATTTTCATGCTTCTTCACAGGATGTCCTATACTTCTATAGAAATGACTTCAAAATGAGGAACCTCTTCAATCGACTTCGTTTCTTCGGGTCAAGATTTCACACATACTCTTTTCGTGAAATATATATTCTTTTGTCAAAAACATTTCTCTTAGCATACTTGTTCTAGGGTCTTTATCTAGTTGGCGGCATACGATCAGAGCCTTACATGATTAATGTACTTTTGATCCAATATTAATGAAGTCTTTGTTATTTATGAATGAGCTCTCTTCTAGCATTAAAGTTTGATGATCATCCAGTTCACTTACTAGGCATTTTATGTCATCTCACGGTGAGGTTCACGTAGAATGTCTAGGTGGTCACATCTTCCCATGGTCGCATAGAGTGAGTTTAGGGATGGGGTGTGACACTCTGATGAAAAAAAATGGAACATGCCTCCCTCTCTTAACCAACCATTTGGCTTATTTAAGCCCCATTTTGCTTCATAAACTTAACCAAGCACTTATTTTTTTTAATTTTCATTAAAAAAAATACTCTTAAATCAATTGTAAACTCTTTCTACAATTCAATAAAATTCTTACAAGAACGACTATCTTCTTTGTTCTAATTTTTTAGACTACTTTTAAGGTCATGGGCAACTAAAGGTAACCCTCTTGGGAATTGGTTGTTCTTAATAAAATTCTTTGACAACGTATGTTTAAATTGCTTTTTTTTTTTGGATAATCTCTAGGTTGTTTCCTTTCTTGTTTTTAATAAAGAACCATTTTCTTGCTGCCTTGATCACCCAAGAACTCTAGGGTTAAACTTTAATCTTAGAGGAGCTAAGCACAAACTTGAAGCATGATTGTTTGATAATTTTAGAATAATTCTCTTGCGTGTTCATCCTATTGAATTGTCTTTAGTTGTCAATTTGAAATTTTTATAAACAATCTTTCTTTAGATAAAGGCATTCCTTGCTTTAGAAAATCTCAACATGATTTATTTAATCTTTATGTAATTTAATTGAGCATATAGAAACTGCTAAGATGAAAACATGTTCACTAAAGTTAGAATGAATTTTACTGCATGTCCTAACTCATTGTTATAGGATAATTGGTCCTTGGACCAGTTGGTTGAGGATTGATCCAATTAGCAATGTATCCCTTTATTCAATGATAAGAATTTTGCAAGAACACTCAATTCCCATCTTTTACTATTTGAGGAAATTAATATCTTTTGATATGCTAGTGAAAGATGCAATTGTAGAGGTAGGGTCGGGATATATTCAACAAGTAATATGCAAGATTGCAAGAATTGATATGATGGAAAACAATAGACATGTGCAGTGAAATTAGGATTTAGATTACCATAATTGCATCTAAACAATTTAGAGATTAACATGCAATTTCTACCCTACTTAACGAAATAAGGGTTTATCAAATATGTACCTTTGAAGCTTTTCGATCCTCGTAATCTTTTCGTGAACACATATCTGAGACAACCACTAATGTTGACCCGCTACTCTTTGGACTTAGAACCAAGTGGTAGGACTCGATAAGTGAAGAAATTGAGAAAGAAATGGAATTTAAAGGTGGGATTAAAGGTTGAGAGTGGAGAGATAAAAGTTAATTTTGAATAATTTTTGTAAGTCAAAATTACCAAATTAGCAAAATGTCTTCAAGCATTTGAAAAGTTGGCTTTTAATAACCCAATTTAACGCAAAATTGCATATAATTAGTTCATTAAATCTCAATACCTAACATTTCACTAACTATTAGTGAAACTTAGTGGGATAGATCTTTACATCTCATGTACCCACTTATCTCACTAAATGTTAGTGGAATTTTAGATTTCCCACTAACTTTAGTCCAAGGGCATGGTCATTTGACCATTCAAGTCAAAAGTCAACGTTTTGACTTATTACAATTTCATCCATCTTAACTAATTTCGACCTCCAGAACATGAATCTGCATTCATTTTCTTAAATTCAAATCACATTTGAATATGTAAGTCGGTTAAAGTTTGATTTTTCAAGATTAAAATTCAATCTTTTAACTTTTTTCATCTTTGACCATTTCCATCAATTTCGAGCTTGTGAATATAAATCTGCATTCATATTTTTTATATTTAAATTAGGAGTGTTCAAAAAAATCAGTAACCCGACCAACTCGGATTATCTAACCCAAACGGTAAGGGTTGGATTGATTTAAATTTTGTGTTGGGTTGGATTGGACTACAAAATTGAAGAAAAAAATATTTGAGTCGGGTTACTGTGTCTTGTAAATAAGGGTCGGGTTGGCCCAACTTGATCCAGTTAGGCATATTAAGAATTTTTTATAACTTTCTTGACGTTTTTAAAAATGTCAAGGTTTTTTTAGAATTATCTTGATATCTTAAAAATG
>JBBPDI010078522.1:0-14528 GCA_037974545.1 Cucumis variabilis | reverse complement strand
CAATAATAACACTTTATTAATAACGGTCAATGGATTATATTTACAATCTACGAGTTTTAAGACATAAATCCCAACATTGTTACTCTAACTATTGAGAACTTTTACATGCATCAACGTAACCAAAAAGTTTAGGGATGAAAATTCTAAGAAGTTTTGGTATTTACAACTTCATCAAATCTTTCTACACCTTTATGCAAGTTCATTCGCTCTCCATGATACATTTAATTTGTGTAGGAGGGAGATATTCCAATCGTTAATAAATGTCGCTCCACACCTTTTAATGAGTCCCAATTTAAATTCATGCATCTCTTACATAGACACCTTGTCTGTCCGTACTCATCGACATGATACTTTATAACCTTTAAAAATTGGGACATTTCATCTCAATGCTCAACCGAGAACTTATTCCTAAGTTTCATCTAACCCTTGTCCATCGTTAAAGACCTAGAACATAAATAGGTTTCATTAGTCTTGTATTATGTGTCTCAAATGCTTAAACTTACACCATGAATAAGTTGTACCTCACAAGTACCCAATATCCCAACATCTAAGTTTAAACTAAAAAAGCTACCACTACAAGAAATCAGAACAACTACGACGCCAAAAACAACGTCGGCAAAAGGTACGTCATCGTTAATCACCTTTCATCGACGTACGTAATATTACGTCGCAAAAAGTAACTTTTCGCGATGCACACGATGCTATGTCGTGAAAAGTCTAAAAATTAAATTTAATACGTTCACTTTTCGCGACGCATACTATTTTACGTCGTAGAAAGTCACTTTCCGTGACGCAAAGGAACAAAGCATCGCGAAAAGTCTAAAAATTAAATTTAATATCTCCACTTTTCACGATGCACAAGAACCAAACGTTGGGGAATGTTTAAATAATTAATTCGTTATTTAACCTTTCTGCGACGTTAGGGTTACTCGACGTCGAGGAAAGGGTCCTTCTGCGACGTGTTCGAAGACGTCAGGAAAAGTCCACTCTATTTCTTCTCCTTTCAACACAGAATCGATTGCAAAATGAAAGGAAGAGAAAATTGACCGAGAGAAAGTGAGAGGAGAAGATTTGTGCTGTCGTTCGTTCATCTTCGCCATCACCATTCATCACTCTCTCTCTCTCCTTTCCTCTACTTTCTCCATGTTTTCCTTCTCCAAATCACTCATCTCCCTCTCTCATTCTTTATACTTTCTCTCTTACCCTTCTCTGAAGCATGCATCTCCATCCCTTCTTCTACCCAATTTCATTCTCTAAAAATAATTAATTAATTAAAAAATATACATTTAAAGCCTTTTGCGACACCGCGTCGTGGAAACCTTTTGCTATGCCACATCACGAAAGCTATCTACGACGTGCTGCATCGTGCGTTGGGGAAATTTTTCCCGACGTTTACGTGAGCTACGTCAAGAAAGTATCCCCAACGTGCTTTTCTCAACGTGTCTGCCAACATTGTCCGCAACGTCGCTATAACCTTTCCCGACGTTGGTTAGGGTTTTTGGCTACTTATTGCTACGTCGGGGAAAATCTTATTTCTTGTAGTGTACTGTAACTACATGATAGCCAAAATAACCTAATCACATATTACTTCAATCTTTCCAAGCTACCTAACACTTTCAATTAACAAACTTTAGAAGCTACCTAACACTTCCAATAAATTATAAACTACTAAAGGCTAACATAATTCTAACTAACACTTAATTCCAATAAACAAAGCACATTAACAAATAAAACACTACAGGCTACCATAACTGCAAGATAGCCACAACAAATTAATCTATTTTAACATTTTAACAATTTCAATACATTTCAATATAATTTCAATGCATCTTTCCAATTTATACTTACAATTTCGTTCCTAAACTTCAAACAATTTCAATGCGTATATACATAAATTTCAACTCTAAACCTATAACAAATTAAATTTCAAGATACATTTTATATATACAATTTAATTACTAAATTTTAACATACATTGTAACAATTCTAACATACATTTTAACATACAATTTAACTCATAAACTTTCAACAATTTCAATACATTTAAACATACATTGTAACAATTCTAACTTTATTCATGCAAACAAATTCAATATAAATGTTTGCATTTTCTAACTTAGAAACAAAAAAATATATATTTCTTTATCGGAATGTAAAGTAGAGATGACGATGGAATGCCAAGACGAGGGGAGGATGGTGGGTGGCGGAACAAGACGATGGTGTTTCACTTATGGCAGTGGAAAAATTTTAAATACTTATTTAAACGTTACCTTTTGTCCGACATTGTCAATGTTGACATCGGCCATAGTAATACCAATCCCGACGTCTAACTTATGGCATCAGAAAAAGTTTGAAATAATATTTAAATGTTACATTTTCTCTTACATGGTCAACGCTAACGTCAACCATAGTAAGACAATTCCCAATGTCATGTCGTACATGTGGGGAACCTAAAATTTAAATAATAGTTTCTATTTTCTCTGACGTCAAATACTTTTACGTCAGGGCATAGCTAGGGAATCCCCAAATATGCTTTGATTGCATCAGAGAAAAGATATATTATTATTTAAATTTTAAGTTTCACCGACCTGTAGTGCATGGCATCGAGGAAGTGGTATGTTGTCTCTATGTCTTGAACACTACGTCAAAATAGAGGACCACTGTCGACACAGAGTTCATAGCATTGGCGGAGTATCTATTTCTCAACTTGGTCTATCCTAACGCATAAAACTACGTCAAGATAGCTTCATTTTCTTGTAGTGTGGAAGTAATTAGTTTACAAAATTTCAACACCTCACATTCCACTAACCATTAATGGAGTTTAGCGGGCTAGGTGTTTTTACATCTTATGTAGCCACTTATGCTAAGAGTTAATGAGATTATCCAACAAAATGTTGGCTTTTTCCATTAACTTTAGTCAAAGGACAAAATGATCATTTAACCATTAAAAAAAAGTCAAAAGTCAATAATTTCGACCTCTCGAGCATGAATTTGCATTCATTTTTTCAAAATTCAAATAATTTTTTAATATATTATTTGTCAAAGTTTGTCTTTTAAAAGTTAAAAGTTAACTTTTTGACTTTTTACAACTTTGATAATTTTCATCAATTTCGAGCTTCCAAATATGAATTCACTTTCATATTTTTTATATTTAAATCTTATTTAAACATAAACCTCTATCTCTAGACTGATAATTGACAGCTATATCACATATACCAGTCAATTTCTCTCTCTTCATCTAATTTGAACAATTCGAATCATTTCATCATATTGTTCTAAGTTTATTCCATATGACCTAGCAGGGGAACCTAATGAAACTACTGATCATAGGCTCCAAAGATCTGAGATTAATTGGCTAAAAATCTTTTAGACTAAGCCAATAAACATATGTTAACTAACGGGTCATTCCACTAAAGTTTCGTAGATGCACTCCCCTCACTAGAGATATATTTGTATCCATCCGATATAACCATAATTAGTTAGTTAATCCTTCACACGTTGTTCGTAATCTCATTTGGGTCAAAATATCATTTTATTCTTGATGGAAACGGTAGACATGCACAGTAAAAAAAGGAACAAACTTTACTCTAATTATAACTAAACAAATTTAGTAAAACATGCATAATAACCATAATTGAAACAAAGATAGGGTTAAAAGAAAAACTTACATTTAATGTTTTTCTCTTCTTATAATCTCTTCACAAACGCTTCACAATATTCTCGCAAACTTAAAGTGGAGACTACCACTATTGTTGACTCGCTATTCTCCAGACTTGGAACCAAGTTGTGGGACTCGAAATGGTGGAGAAAATAGAGAGAGATGGTACTTTTAGGAGGAATCTAACTTTTAGATCTTTATTGAGAGAAAAAAAAGTTCTTGATTTAATTTTGTAATTCTTAATTACAAAATTAATTCTCACCATTTTAAAAACCAAGAGATCTTTCACCTTTGCAAAAAAAAAAAAAAAAAACCTCTTTACAAGCAAACTACATGCAAGAGTTTCCATGTCTCACCACTTGACATTCCACTAACTATTAGTGGGATAGGTCTCCTTGCATATCACATGCAAGTGATAAACTTACCAAATCTCAACAAGTGTTATTACTTAAATTAGTTTGAGGGCAATATGGTAATTTAACATTTAAATCAAATTCAAAATTTGACTTTTCCAAGTCTAAAGTCAACATTTTGAATTTTTACCATTTTGTTTGTCTTGACTAATTTCGACCTTCCGAACATGAATCCGTGTTCATTTCTTTGATATTCAAAGCACATTTGAATATAAAGTTGGTCAAAGTTTGACTTCTCAAAGTCAAAAGTCAATATTTTGACTTTTCACAACTTTGACCATTTCCATCAATTTCGAGCTTTTGAATATGAATCTATATTCATATTTTTAATATTTAAATCACATTTAAACATGAAGCTCTATCTTAAACTTATAACCAACGACTATATCAAATATATTCGTCGATTTTTCTCTTTTTTACCTAATTTAAACTATTCGATTTATTCCATCATAATGTTCTAAGATGATTCCTTATGAGGTATTAGAGGAACCTAATGGATTTATAGATCATGGACTTCAACGATCCGAGATTAACTAGTTAAACTCTTTTAGACCGAGTTAATCAACCTTCATTAACTAACAAGTCATTTCACTAGAGTCCTGTAGTTGCACTCTCCTCATTATAGATATATTTGTGTCCATGTGATATAACCATAATAAGTAAGTTAATATTTCACAGGTTGTTTGTAACCTCGGTTGGATCAAAGTATCGTTTTACCCCCAAGACTACATCTTGTTTCTTAAGTTCCACTGATCCACTATTGGACAATTGGTTTAAGGTCCATCCTATAAACCGAATCCCTCTCGAGCCAATGAGTATGAGAGAATTTTGTCTTGCACCCTATGTCCCTAGCTATCCATCTGGCCTTACCCCTAAAATGGGAGGCTTATTGAGCCAGCACCATTGAGTTGTCCTCATCTATGAAGATCTAAGGATAATTTCGTGTGAACGGTAGTTCATAGCTAGCTTAGGATTAAGATTAAGTTACACTGGATATCTATAAACGAAATAGTTGATATTATTAAAGTCAACGGTGTTATAACCTAAAAGCGACTATTTCATGGTTTCAGTCTTATATAAACTCTTTATATAGGATGTCCCCACTTTCATATCTCTACATGAATAATTCACGGTCACATCGTTTGTACTAACTACAAAGCAGGTCACATTCATAGTATCCCCAGAATAAAGTGCCCAACCATATTCGTATACTATAAACTATTTAGGCTATATACTCGAACTTGATCCACGTTTATGTCTGTACATAAAGTTCAAGTTTACTCAAGAATAGCCTTAGGTCCTTAGTTTATTGGCTTTTAAGATTATAGTATCAATAACGACTTTATTGAATAGAATATGATTAAAAACTACTAGTTTTAGGACATAAATTCTAACAACCCTGATATCACATTTTTTTCCTTAAGTTCCACTATTGAACAATTGGTTTAAGGTCCAATCTATAAACTAAATCCTTCTCGGGGCAATGAAAGGGTGGGGTTGTTTGTTCAAGACCTGAGAATTCAATTATTAATGGAACAACCTATCTCTTAACCCTAAAGCGGGTAAGAGTGAATTTTATCTTGCACCCTATGTTTCCAACTATTCAACTAGTCTCGCCCTTGAAATAGGAGGCTTATTAGACTATCAATGATGAGTTGTCCTTACCTATGCAAATCTATGGATAATCTCATATGAACAGGAGTTTATAGTTATCTTAGGATTAAGATTAAATTATCTAGGTCATCAATAATCCAAATAGTCAATTTTAAACAGTAAACAATATTATCTAAGTTATTTAGGTTATGCTACCGGAATTAGGCTACCAGAATCTAAGTATATGCTAACAGAATTAGGCTCGCTCACTTCCTTCATTATTTGTCTGGCTTAAATCACAATAGTTAGCAATTAATTGCTAAGGGCATAGGTTACATAGACCTAGAATGCATGATTTTATTAGGTTCAAAAGTAAAGTGATTAATTAGTAATTATTTAAATAAACATAATGGAATTCTTAACCACAATACTCGCTTAGTCTTAGATAGATCATTTCGAACCCAATAGGACCAAAACAAGTAGTTTCATTGGGACTTAAGTTGTAAATAATGCTTTGGGCGCTTGCTTAATTTAGTCCAACGACTCAGTTGCATGTATCATCGTTAAGTGTGGTTAGACGAAGCTGAGTAAGTCGTACTGCACGCATGCATCAAGTATAAATTTAATTAATCAATACAATTTGATAATGGAAATTGCATGGGAATCTCTCTTTCTCCCGACACTAGACTATTCCAATCCTACTATATACACATTTACCTTTTATTTTTACTTTCATATGCATTTGCAGAACCTCCCACCTCTTCCCACATTTCACCATAATAACAAAATTTATAGTAGTTAATCCTTTGAATTGACTCGAACTTATCATTATTGTTACGTTGCAAACAATATTATTTATATTTTTTTTTCTTCTTCCATATGGTATATCAATTGAACTATATACAAAATATGAAATATATAAATTATTGTTATATCAAATTAAACGTAATTTACACATTATTTGACACAACCAATACAATCAAATCAATGTATATCACTAAAATTAGATAAAATTTTTTTATAAAAATCAAGGAATAATCGTCGAGAATTCGAACTAATAGAATGAAAGTAAGTTTGACTATTACACAATTAATTAAAAGGTTCATTAGTTGCATGTACATATATCACATAGAAAAACAACTTATATATCAATTGAAATTATATTATTAACTTGAATTGAACATCTAATATTCAAATTAAAAGTTTATTGAGGGCAAAAACTCGTTCCAGGTTCGTAATTACAATTAAATAAAATTTATTGTTACTAATCAATACAACATCTACTACTAGGTTATTTTAGCTATAAGATAGGTTTGATTTACAAAGTAGGATAAATGCTTCACTAGGTTAGTTTCTTTGTTCAAGTAGTAAATGGGTAAATGCAAATTAAATTAAATTCTCTAGTCTAGAAGCGAGGTAATCTCATAAATTTACATCAACATTCCAACTCCTAAGCTAGCGAAGTAACCTCAATGACAAGTTGAAACGATATAATTACTGAGATTGAGCATCCTCTAAAACAATATATTACAAAGAAAAAAATAGTTGAAACTAAAAACAAGAAGACAAATACACAAACAAAAATAAAAAAAATAAAAAATAAAAAATAAAAAAAGAGGTCAAGCTAACGTAGTGGTTCTTTTTCCCAAACCTTAGAAAGAAAGCAAAAATTATATACGATGTAGTTGAAGTGTTGCAAAGCCTCTTAATTGCATTTTACAGTTGTCACATTCACATATGTTTACTTCTGTATTGTTTTGAGATGACATCAAAGCGGTAGAAAGCAACATCGTGGCACTGCCCAATTTTGAAGCTTATTGTACCTTACAACATTGTGCTCGCTTACCCTTCAATGGCAATCAACTAATTTTTATTGTTCTCTTGATTGCTTCAATCGGTCCAAATGCTATGTTTTAGTTTATTTTGAATTCAAATTGTTTTGAGTATTCGAAATTCTAAGTGAAGATAATGAAAGCATAAATTGTTATCTTTTAAACATAATTTAATGATAATTAATGTATAGTCGTATTCTTATCCTTGTAATAGTGAAAAGAGTGAAGGCTTTTTTTTTTCTTTTAAGAAGTATATGTTAATATTTACACCGACTTTAAAAAGAAATGTTATTAATAATATTGTAAAATAAAATGAATTCCAACAGAAGAATAAGCTTTACATAATTTTTTCTCCTATTACACATGCTTAGTAACCACCTATAAATATGTAAAGGTGTTGTTTAACACACATCATTCAACACATACATCTTTTCATTTTGACAAGAAAAAGAAGAGTAAAAAAGTGTGAGAAATATTGTAAACTCATCTTCAATAAAAGAATGTTTCTTCTCGTGGACGTAGGCAACAATTTGGCCGAATCACGTAAAATATGCTTGTGTATTCTTTTCTCTACTCTCCATTCTTCATATCTCTGTGCAATCCAATGAAAAAGAACAAAGAACAAATCTAGGGTTTCCATGCTATAGAGAGAAAACAAAGAAGAACAAAGAAGAAGAAAGGTATTTCTGATTTCCTTTTCTTTTCCGTATTTTCTTTTCCTTTCACATGAAGGGATAAGAATTTTCCTCTTCAAGCATGTACGACATCAAGACCCCCTACGTGTCTTCTTCTCCTTCTTGTATTCAAATTCAACCTGCAAAATATAGGCCCAAATATTAAAGAGGCCCAACAAATTGGTATTAGAGCAAGGTTCCTGAAATCAAGAAACTGAATCTTGGAGAAATTTTAAAGAAGACAGATCTGAAATGGCTATAGCAAGAGTTGAAATCGAGAAGTTTGATGGAAAGGGAGACTTTGCATTATGGAAAGCAAAAGATCAACGCCTTGCTTGGACAGCAAAAGGCTCATAAAGCCCTTTTAGATCCCTCGGAACTTCCCACAACCCTCACAACAACATAAAAAGAAGATATGGAATTAAATGCCTATGGAATACTAATTCTGAACCTTAGTGATAACATAATTAGGCAAGTTTTAGAAGAAGAAACAACACACAAAGTTTGGAAGAAATTAGAAAACCTTTATGCCACCAAAGATCTCCCAAACAAGATGTATCTAAGGGAAAAATTCTTTACATATAAAATGGATTCTACAAAATCCCTCACATAAAATCTAGATGAGTTCAAGAAAATAGTCTTTGACTTTAAAACCCTTGAAGATAAATTCAGTAATGAAAACGAAGCATTTGTACTCTTAAACTCCCTACCCGAGATATACAAAGATGTGAAAAATGCATTAAAATATGGGAGAGAATCAGTCAAAACAGATGCCATAATATCAGCGTTCAAAACTAGAGAATTAGAAATACAATCTACACAAAAGGAAAACCAAAGTGGAAAAGGATTGTTTGTCAAAGGAAAATCACAAAACAATCAAGGTAAAAACAGTAACAAATCTTTTTTTAGTGAAGATAAGAAAGCTAAACAGAAAAAGAAATGCAAATACTGTAAAAAGAAGGGTCACACAATACAAGAGTGTTTTTTCCTTAAAAGAAAGAATCAAGAGAAAGAAAATGATTCAAAAGGAAAACAACCAGAAACCTCTATAATAGAAAGCTCCTTTACCTACTCGGATGCCTTGGCATCAACCCTAGACCAAGCCAACCAAGTAAACCTTCTAGGAAAACATGATTGGGTACTAGACTCAGGATGCACCTATCACATGACACCTTTTAGAACATGGTTCAATACCTATAGAGAGATCAGTGGAGAATCTGTGTTCATGGGGAATAATAATGAATGTAACATTGTTGGAATTGGATCAGTTACCATGAAACTAAAGGATGGGACTGTAAAATTCCTTAGAAATGTAAGACATGTTCCTCACCTTAAAAGAAATTTAATCTCCCTAGGATTGTTAGACTCTATAGGGTGTGAATACAAAGGGAAAGGTCGAGTTTTCCAAGTCTTTATGGGATTTAAAGAAATCTTGGTTGGGGAAAAGGTAAATGATTTGTTCATAATAAAAGGAGTAGAAATGATAGAAGAGGCAAACAGTGTGATATCTCTAGAATTATCAAAGGTTGATCTGTGGCACAAAAGAGTGTCCCATATAAGCCAGAAAGGACTTGAGGCACTATCTAAACAGGGCATTTTACCTCAAGACATATGCAGCAAACTGTCCTTCTGTGAACACTGTGTACTCGGCAAAGCAAGAAAACAAGCTTCACCGAAGCACAACACACAACAAAAGGAATCCTAGACTACATCCATTCGGATCTATGGGGTCCAACATCCACTCCAAGCCTAAGTGGCTCAAGGTATTTTCTATCTTTTACTGATGATTTTTCTTGAAAAAGTTGGATTTATTTTTAAAAAACTAAGGATCAAACTTTTGAAAAATTTAAAGAATGGATACTAATGATAGAAAAACAAACTGATAAAAAGGTTAAATATCTTAGAACTGACAATGGTTTGGAGTTTTGTGGAGAAGTGTTTAACAGATTTTGTAGGGAAAGTGGAATCACAAGACATAAAACTGTGACATACACACTTCAACAAAATGGAGTGGCAGAAAGACTCAACAGAACTATAATGGAAAGAGTAAGATGCCTATTATCAGATTCCATTCTAGAAGAAAAGTTTTGGGCTGAAGTTGCTGCCTATGTTGTATATACACTGAACAGAAGCCCTCATCCTCCTTAGGACTTCAAACTCCTGAGGAGAAATGGTCCAAACATCCACCAAGCCTAAGTGACCTTAAGGTGTTTGGATGTGTAGGGTATGTCCACCAAAATCAAGGGAAGCTAAAGGCTAAAGCTGCTAAGTACATGTTTTTTAGTTTTACAAAAGAGGTAAAAGGTTTCAAGATGTGGCATCCTACTAACAAGAGGTTTATAATTAGTAGAAATGTCCTATTTAGAGAAACAGAAATGTTTATGCTAGGAAAAGGCAGCACTGAAAGGAACTCAGATGACACAGAATCCTATACTACTCAGATTGAGGTGGAGAATATAGGAAAGAGTGCTCAACCGATTGGGGAACCAATAACTTCTGGACAAGAACAATTGGAAAATTTAAGTGAAGAACAAGCTGAAGTAATTGAAGAACAACCTGACTTGAGCCAATATTCCCTAGCAAGAGACAGACAAATAAGGGTAATTGTTCCTCCTGCCAGGTATGTTCAAACTAACTACATAAGTTTTGTTCTAAATGCTACTGTAATTCCTAATGACTCAGAACCAAGTTTCTTTGAGGAAGCTGTCAGTGGAAACAATGCTAGGCAGTGGATTGAAGCAATGAATGAAGAAATAAATTCACTGAAGGTGAATGACACCTGGATACTAGCTTCATTACCTAAAGGATGTAAACCAATAGCATCTAAGTGGATCTACAAGCTTAAAGAAGGAACTATAAAAGACTCACAACCTAGGTATAAGGCAAGACTGGTAGCTAAAGGTTTCACTCAAAATGAAGGTATTGACTATTCTGAAATTTTCTCCCCTGTAGTTAAACAAAGCTCTATTAGACTTCTACTATCCCTAGTTGCTCAAAACAACTTAGAATTGGATCAACTAGATGTCAAAACAGCTTTTCTTCATGGCTATCTAGAAGAAACAATTTATATGGTTAAACCTAAGGGTTTTGAAGTTCAAGGTAAGGAAGACCTCTACTATCTATTAAAGAAGTCTATATGGGTTAAAACAGTCTCCTAGATGTTGGTATAGAAGGTTTGATGACTTTATTGCTAGCTTAGGTTTTAAAAGGAGTTCTTATGATATGTGTGTTTATATAAATTCAACAACCTATAAGGACAAGGTCTACTTGTTACTCTATGTAGATGATATGTTCGTTGCAGGAAGCTCTAAAGAGGAATTAACTCATGTCAAAGGTCTTTTGAGCAAAGAATTTGACATGAAAGACTTAGGAGAATCAAGGAAAATCCTAAGAATAAACATCACAAGAGACAGAGACCGATTTATACTAAGCATAAACCAAACATCCTATGTGAGAAAGTGATCAAGAGATTCAACCTTACTAATGCCAGACCAGTGACACTCCCCATTGCACAACATTTTAAGCTATCAGCAGACAATTCCCCTAGTGAAACAGATATAAAACACCAACTACAAATGGAAAAAGTTCCTTACAGTCAAGCAGTTGGAAGTCTCATGTACTTAATGATCTCCACCAAACCTGATCTATCCTATTCAACTAGTTTAGTCAGCAGATATATGGCTAATCGTGGAAGAAGACACTGTGGAGCCACTAAGTGGATAATTAGATACTTAATTTTGTCAAAGTATGCTAAATTGAACTATAAAAAAACCACAGAAACAGAATTAGAACTAATAGGATATGTGGACTCAGACTTTGCATGTGACAATGATAAAAGGAGAAGCTTAACCGGATATGTATTTCTCTATGGACCTAATCTAATTAGTTGGAAAGCAACCCTACAATCTATTGTTGCTCTCTCAACTACAGAAGCAAAGTACATTGCATTAACAGAAGCTGTGAAAGAGGGACTGTGGCTAAAAGGATTGATGAAGGACTTTGGAATCAAACAGTCGATTGTTAAAATCTTCTATGACAACCAAAGTGTCATTTACCTATCCAAAAATCCCCAATATCACAGCAGAACAAAGCACATAGATATCAAATATCACTTCATATGAGAAAAATTGAAGCTGGAGAAATTCAAGTGCTGAAAGTTCATACCTCTGAGAACGCCGCTGATATGCTCACCAAGTCGGTTCCAACATTGAAGCTCCAGAAGTGCTTCGAACTAATAGGCTTCGACTTATCTGAAAAAGGATAGATCAGAAGACAAGTTAAGTGGAAGGAACTAAAAGGTTTTCAAGTTGGATTCAAGGTGGAGATTGTAAAATAAAATGAATTTCAACATAAGAATAAGCTTTACATAATTTTTTCTCCTATTACTCATGCTTAGTAACCACCTATAAATATGTAAAGGTGTTGTTTGACACACATCATTCAACACATACATCTTTTCATTTTGACAAGAAAAAGAAGAGTAAAAAAGTGTGAGAAATATTGTAAACTCATCTTCAATAAAAGAAAGTTTCTTCTCGTGGATGTAGGCAACAATTTGATCGAACCACGTAAAATCTGCTTGTGTATTCTCTTCTCTACTCTCCATTCTTCATATCTCTGTGCAATCCAACGAAAAAGAACAAAGAACAAATTTAGGGTTTCTATGCAGTAGAGAGAAAACAAAGAAGAAGAAAGGTATTTCTGATTTCCTTTTCTTTTTCGTATTTTCTTTTCCTTTCACATGAAGGGATAAGAATTTTTCCTCTCCACGCATGTACGGCATCAAGACCCCTTACGTGTCTTCTTCTCCTCCTTGTATTTAAATTCAACATGCAAAATATATGCTCAAATATGAAAGAGACCCAACAAATATGTAATGATTTATAATGGAAAGTAGATTGGAGAGACATAAAAGTGGGAGGAGAGATTAGATGGGAATCAAAAGGGCTAAAAATAAAGATGGGTGAATTCATATTTGGAGTTTTGTAACATCAACTCATTTCTTTTCTAGAATAAAAAACCATAGGCCACACAATGAACTGACTCAATTTAGTAAGCTTTGGGATTCGTTTTCTTAGTGGCAATGGATGACATATAAAGTTGAGAGGGAAATGACGTAGACCCACTTCCACCATTTGTTCTTCGTATAAACTACTTTCTCTTTTTCCTTTTTCAAAGGTTTGTTGGGAATGTTCTAGACAAATTAAAAGGATAGGACAAAGAAATATTGTAACCATGGTTTAAAATATTTTTATTCAAATCTCCAAATTTTGTATTGAAATTGATTTCGATCCCGATCGAAATGTAGATAAAAAAAATATATCTTATTTTTCTTTGAGTTTCGATGAAATAAAAATATCTTCTTCTTCTTCTTCTTTTTTTTTTAATTTTGATGAAATTTGGAGAACATATTGTAACGCCCCAGGCCCAGGATTCGGATCAGGATTTGGAATTCGGATCTCCGATATTCCCCTGCGACCTAGCGACATCATCCTTACTTTCCTTAAAGGCTTATTAGAGTGAAAGTTATTCCCACAAACCAACACGAGTCCTTGCAGCATGCTTTATCCTCACTCACATGCATTCTAGGAAAATTCCCAAGAGGTCATCCAACATAGAATTACTCCAAGCTAAGCACGCTTAACTTTGATGTTATTATGATCAAGCCACCGAAAAGGAAGGTGCACCTTGTTGGTATATGCATTAACTTTTTAATTCTTTTTTAAGTCTTTCTTAACATTATTTTCATGTCCTCAGGATCCCTCTCATTCAGATGTGGTACCGGTTCATTCATGTCTCCCTCCTAATCTCGGGTGTTACATGCCCACCATCTTCCACTTGGTTCGTCCCCGAACCACATCTTACTGGGAGAGGTTCCGCTCTGATACCAACTGTAACGCCCCAACTATCCACAAGCTGGAGACATTACTCTTTAAACCATGTATAATATATGAAACATAGGTAGATATCTTACCATAAATTTTGAAAAATAAGGGTAGAATGTCCATAAAACGAAATAATGGAATTCAATGTCATATGACAAAACAAAATACTAGTTTGGGTCCTTAAAATGGATAAAAATGTTTGAAAATAATTCAACCTGAATTTGAAACAAACATCTGAAAACCTAACAACTGAAAATAAAATGCAAAAAAGAACTGAGACTGTTCCCTATGACGAACCACGGTCACTTCTGATCATTCGCCAGCTTACCCTTGCCTTTGCCCTTACCTGAATGAGAGGGATCCTGAGGACATGAAAGTAATGTTAAGAAAGACTTAAAAAAGAATTAAAAAGTTAATGCCTATACCAACAAGGTGCACCTTCCTTTTCGGTGGCTCGATCATAAGAACATCAA
>JBBPDI010078511.1:0-14535 GCA_037974545.1 Cucumis variabilis | reverse complement strand
GTGCCTCTACCAGCATTCATCACCTAGTGTTCTATTCTGGAGTAGATGTCACAACAAGGCTAAGAGTAATAATACACCTCACTCTTCTGTGAGCTATCTCTGATCTTTTATTTGATAAATTCTAACTGCTTATTTTCATTAAGAGGAGCATTTTAAACAATTCAACTATGTGAAAGGTGATATATTGAAGTCAACATATGATTATTGTTATGTCCCCTTTCAGACCACCTCCTCTCTTGATCCTAGAAGAAACTGTGTGAAACCAATAGATATTGTTCTCTACTCAACAATATCTGCTAATCCTAACCTTTTATACCTTCAATTGAATTACTCGCGGAAGCAAATTAACACAACTCTAAAGGAAGAAAGTATTAAAACAACTCAAATGCAACCCGTATTATAATGAACATTAAGAGTCTTATATTGACCATGGTTTCTCTTAGTTACAAAAAAATCATCTCTCTCTACTCATAACTCAAAACTAACTATATCCTAGACATATTCACAAGACTATATATACACATAAGTACAAAATGACTGCACAACATATTGAAAAAAAAGACAGGACACTCTAGCAGAGTGATAGCAGCATATTAGACTCCAGGAACAGTATCTCTACCTAGAAAGTGAAAAAACAATTTTAAAAAAGAGTTGAAGAGCCCAGTGAGTGACTAGCTTGTGACTAGCTTTTAAAACAAGCGTTTTATAAGACGTTTAAGCCATAAATTCATCAAATATTTTAATAATTCAATTCAACAAACATTTTTTTAAAATTCCTCAAATGCTAGTTTTTCCTCATCTATAACCTAGGAATCAAATCCCCAAGAGACGGCAGAGCTAAATCAATACCAAATCCAAACCTCAACCACGATAGTAGAGTAAGACCAATACTATCAGACCGAGATGGGCATCCCAACTCATTCTCAGAGATATGCGTCCCCACCTTAAATCCTCATAGATTAGGTGTCCCTACCTCAAAATTCCTCTATGCATAATGCACCTCATATGGCTATAGTAATAACAAGATACATCAGTAATAACAAGATACATCGATATAGACTAAAACATACTTTAAATCTCAATCTTTTAAAAAAATAACTCAACATGTTTAAGAACTCTCTTGCACTTAAAAAATCTCAAACCATAACTCACACTTTTAACAATTTAGAATTATATTTCTAATTCCTTTTGCTAGCCCAAAAATACATCTCAACAAATACATGCTTATCAAATAGTTTTAAATACCTCATATGCTGTAGAAATAACTTGTAAATCAGATTAAACTCAAGCATGCTAAAAATTATGGCTAGCAAATACATATAGAAAGCAATATTTGAAATTTATTTTGTCACTCATAACTGCAAACTAAGTCCTCAACCTACAAATTTGCACAATTTCTTCTTGACTTGAAATAATGATAATTAGATCCAAATTAATCCCTTGGGTCTAGAAAATATCCAAACTTTGTTAAAAAATTGCAAAAGTATAAAAATAATGTCCAAAAATGACATTTTGCCATGACTAATACAAGCATACGCCTACACAGAGCCCTAAGGCCTGACGCGTGCTTAACCTCGTCCGCCTGTGCATGTCGTGTGCCCCTTGGCCACTTGCCATGCCGTATCACATGCCTTGGGCATGCATGGTTGGCCGCGTGTTGAATGTGTCGCACACGCATGGTGTCACAATCACAACTTTTCGAATATGGGTCATGCCACTATATGACACTTGTTCTAACTTGGTGAACAAGTTAGTCATACTAAATTGAAAAGTTACGGGCAAACTGGTAGTATGATGTAGCCTCCCTTCACATTTTGAGAGAGAATGGTTTTATAAAACGTGAGAGCAAAAAAATAGCGTTGAAAACATCATTAAAGAAAGCATTGAAGACTAGCAATTGTAAGAAATCTTGGTTTCGAAAAGTACAACAAGGCTTAGTCAGGGAATTGACTAATGGGCCCCTATAGTACATTTTAAACATTTTTAGATTGACAAACTTGCATATAAGAAGTGTAAAAGGCCACTTTACAAGAAAACGACATAGAAATTAAAGGAAACAAGTTAAACTAAGTACAAAAGCATAAACATAAGGTCGTGTGAGAATGTGACAATAGGCAAACAATGCCTTGAACAAGCACGCTCATGACCTTCTCCCTCACTTAAACAGTTGAGACATTCCTATTTGACTGGCGAAGCTAGAACTCTTTGATCTTCTGCTTCTACGCTTCAAGGTCTTCAACACATTCTCAACTTGTTTCTTTTATGGGGAGGTTCTTCCATTTAACTAGGAATTTATAGATTCTCCTCGTGGGTCTTCTACCCTTCCTTACTTGATATGCAAGGATCTATTCAACTTTTTTTTTTCATCTTCTTTCTGCTTTAGTTCGAAGCATGATCAAGTGATATTTTTACGCTACTTATCGTTGGAATCTTGATAGTAGGGTCTTAAGTTTCTCGTATGAATTACTGGATGGATTTTCATCCATGTAGGTAACACCACCCTACACGATGCATTTCCTATCTTCTTGAGGACTTTCATATGTCCTTCATATTTTCTGATGAGGCGTTGATCTTTGCGCTTTTTGAATTGAATTTGCTTTGCCTTTAGCTTGATTAAAACATGATCTTCTGCTTGAAACTCGAGAGAGTGTTGCTTTTTATCAGCCCACTTTTTCATACGCTTCAAGATTTTCTCTAAGTAAGCTTGAGCGATGTCTATAGCCTGCTTCCAGTCTTTCGTGAAGTTATGAGGTTATGTACTTTCCTTGCATAAGGGTGATCAACAATATGAGGTAATAAGGGTCACCTTCCACTTACAATTTCAAAGAGACCTTTCCTCATTAACAATATGGTTTGAGCGTTAAAATAAAATTGAGTCAGATCCAGTAACTGGACTCAATTCTTTTGTCTTGAAAGAATGAAATGACACAGAAACTCCTTGAGCATACAATTGAATCGTTTGATCTGGCCATTAGTCTGAGGGTGGTAGCTTGAGGATATATTCATACTTTTCTCCAAAAAGATAAATAACTCGATTCATAAGATACCAATGAATCTATCATCCTTGTTGCTCATGATGCTCGTCAGGAGTCTCCACAACTTCACAACATGCTTAAAGAACAATTGTATTGTCAACTCGATAGAACATTGTTTGGTAATAGGGATGATAATGGCATACTTCGAGAATCAGTCAATGATAACCAAGATGGACTCAAGTTTGCCCATTTTTGGGAGTTTCGTAATGAAGTCCATGGAGACACTCTCCCACGGTCTCGTCGAAACAGGCAAGGGTTCGAGAAGTTAACTTTCACTTTCTCGACCTTATCTTGTTGATAGATGAGGCATGTCTTCATATACTGCATGACATATATTAGGCCAGACATACCCTTTCTTTATCAGCGTATAGGTCCTTTGCCAACAGGATAGTAAGCCCATAAGTTTTAAGACACTCATTCAGTAACTTTTTCCTTAGATCACTTGCTTGCGAAACATAAAACCGGTTTCATCTTGTCAATAACAGGTCTTCTTCGACCTAAAACTGTCTTGTTTTATCAGCTTTGGCTAGAGTAATAACAACTTAGGCAAAGGGATCCTTTGAATGAACTTCCTGATAATATCATGCATCAATGCAGATCCTTCTTAATAAACTCTTTAACAATATCACACATCGATGCATAAACTTTAATTGTATGAATGGAGGCTAGCATACATAGGATTGCATGTTAGCCTTTACGAATAAGAGAGTTAACGGCTTGATTGTTGGTCCCTTTCTTGTGCTCGAGCTTGAAGTCGAATTTAGCAAAAAATTCTTGCCACCTCGCAACTTTGTCTAGTTGAAGAAGTGATAGATAACATTATTGTCAGATTTTTCAATGAAGGGTGATCCCAATAAATATTGCTCTTAGGCCCTAGATAATGGACCACTGCAGGCAATTCTTTCTCGTAGTCAATATACCTCATTTCAACACTATTGAGTATTTGGCTCTCGTAAGCTATGGGGTGACCATCTTGGGTATGGACGCCCCCGAGAGAAAAATCTAATGTGTTAGTTTTTACTTCAAATGACTTAGACACGTTAACCAATACAAGGACAGGATGTGAGACCTGTGTCTGGAATAGAAGGATCATTTTGAATAAGAGTTTGATTAGAAGGATTTTTAAGAAGGCGTTTTGATAAGAAGGTATTTTGAAGACTCAAATATTTTAAGGGATCACGTTGAAGTTAGGCTACCCAAGGAAGGAATAAGGCATTTTAATTGTAATGCAAGAAAATATAGCAGGTGAGGAAAAGTCTATTCTTGATTTGATAGCCATTTATGTGTAAGGTTAAGGGTAAGCATGGTCATGAGAAATATTAAGGTTACATGTGTAGTAGTTAAGCATGAGATGGCAAGCTTATGAGAACTTAAGGATGACTAATCCAACCTAGAATTAGTATAAATAAGAGTGAAGATTAGAAGAAAGGAATATTACGTTGGAATTCATAAGGGTTACTCTGCCAAAAAGAAGAGACACTAGGCATAGAGATGTCTACGAGGCAGGGCGAGGTCAGGGAGGCCATTTCTCGTCCCCGTTTCTGCCCCTATTCCCACCAATTTTCCCTCGAGGAACAGGGCAAAGATTTCCCGTGGATAAATATTTTCCATTTTTTAAAGTTTAATCTTATTTTCAATCCACATTTACTTGAAATGTAAATATATTTCCAATATTATTTTATTTTCGATAGAATATTATCAATTTTTTTATTTAAAACAATTCAAAATGTCAAATTTTCATTGTTCATAAAAATTCAACTATTACAAGATACATTTAGAAATCCATCCATAAAATTCAAATCATACAAAAAATTCAAAGATCAATCCATAAGTATTCTAACAAACTCTTCAATTACATCTAATTTTTTAGACACGACAACATATTTTTTTAAGAAAAATTTACAAATTATATGTCCATGCACAATATATATATATATATATATACTTTTTAAGAAAAGTTCACAACATAGAAATGGAATTAGGAAAAAAAATAAAGCAAATGGAATAGAGAGAAAAAGGAAAGGAAGAATATCAAAATAAAGTTTTTTCTTTCTCTTACGTATTATTAAATAAGTAAATAAAAAAATATAATTATATTTTTGTTTGGGGTCGGGGTCGAGGTCAGAAAATGTATTTCACATCCCTAGCCAACATGGAAAATAATTTTTCCACTTCCTCTCCCATTTCTCGTGTATTCAAAAATTTCCTGTCCCGTTCGGGATGGGTTTCTGGTCTTGTAGGTTAAATGGACGTCTCTAACTAGGCAAGAGGGAGATTCTTGGGTGATTAGGTGTCCTGAAGAAGGAATTAGTTTGTGAATGATTTTCTAAAGTTAAATCGTTTTTAAAGCTTCTTTTCTAAGCTTTATGTCGTCTTGTAATGTTGTATTACATGCTAATGTTTATGAGAAGGATGATTTCTAAAGACAGCTTATGTTGTGTTTCAAGTAAAGTTTTATATTTGATGATTGTATGCGAGTAAACCATTAGTCTTATTCCTATCAATGAATTGACTATTATGTGCACATAATAAGTAAAGACAACCATGTAGAAAAGAACTACATGATGGAGTGAAGCTAGCTAATGAGTAAAAGAAGCGTATTGATGAAAAGGCCATCACAGTAGTCTAGGCGTGGGAATGACTCATGTTCTTGGCGAAAGGAATATGAAATACTAATGTGTGTCTTATGTTTTACTGAAATGAGGTGTTAAAGCCTGTTTAATGACAATGATTTCATGCATTGTATGCTCCAAAAGGTTTTCAAAAGCTATCATTCACTAAATATTTGACTTATGTGTTTAGTTTCCCTTTCTACAAGGTAACTAGGCGTTAAGGCCAAGGTGGGAAAGTAAGGCAGGCAAGCCAAGCGTTCCAAGTGAAGTTTGAGAAGTTGCACTAGGTGTTTTAAGAGTCTTGTTTTTAGTTTTGTTGTAAAGAGAACATGTATAATGTATATGGAACGCATGTTGTTGATTAGTAAAATGAAGTTGTTATAATTATCTTGTGTATTATGTTTCTTTATAGCTTAGTAGTTAAAAGACTTAGGATTGAACTAGGTGATAGATCCAAGATTCAAGGACTTAAGTTGAGCATTCTGATGTTTTGTTTCGAGGTGTCAGGGCTGCTCAAAACGTGTCATGTGCCGCAATGCAGAGTAAGAACGCGTCGCGGGGTGGGGCATGACATAGGACCCCTAATCATCATCGCCTTTAGTTCATCAAAGGCAGTTTGACATTCAATTGGTCATTTCCATGTCATACTTTTCTTCAACAATTGTGTCAACGGTGCAACCATTCTTGAAAATCCTTTAATGAACCAAAATCTAATGTGTCAGTTTCCCTTCTTGAAAAGGAGCGTAATTTTGCCATAGAAATAGGGGCTCTCCACTCTTGGATAACTCATAACTTATCAATATCCATTCAAATTTTTTCATATTTGATAACATGACCTAGAAAATTGATACGTTGTTGGACAAAAGCACACTATAATCAAGACATTGTGTCGTTGAAAATAAAAAAAAAGGGTGGGGTGAATTAAATTATGTAGTTGAAAATAAAAATTCGAATTATTTCTTGACATAATTTAATTTGTTTTGATACAATTTTTGCATCGTTAATTAACGACAAATTTTTTGTGTCATTAAAAAAATTTTCAAATGAAAAAACCCTAAATTTCAAAAATTTTTAATTCCCCCCCCCCCCCCCCACGCAATTAAAACCAACCAAAAATGCAAAAAAAAATCTCGTCAAACAAAGTGGGCTATCGCGTCGTTGTGAAAAACCCTTGTCTTTCAATTTTCTGCTACTCGCCAGCGTCGATTCCACACTCTAGCCACTGTCGTCATTGTCTCCACAACAAGCCTTTGCCATCAAACCCACCAATCTAGCCACTGCCAACGAGTAAATTTATTTAGAAATATGAGTTTTAATGACACTTGAAACCAAAAGGGTGGGAGGGAATAAAATGTATCGTTAAAAATAAAAATGATTTTTTTTGTGACATAATTTTCTCGACAAAAATTTTATTTTCTTGACATAAATTGAGTTTTCTTGACACAATTTTCTCGTCGTTAATTAACGACATAAATTATGTGTCATTAAGAATTACCTAATAAAAAATCAAAGTGTTCCTTCATCCGTATGCTTTCTGATTTAAAAAATAATAATTTAATGCTTTCATCTCTCTTGCGAACCACGATTGAAAAAAACTCTTACTTCATCTCACGTCGTCGTTGTCTTTTTCTCTCGCAAATGCTCTCCGACGACGTTTCTCCCTCTCTTGCAAACGTTCTTCACGACTTTTCCTCTCTTTCACAAGCTCTCCACTTGTCGTTTGAAGGAGCTCACCAAATTTGCAGGTAGTTGAATAATCCATGGACCATGAGATCGATCAAAGTTCATTTATGAGTTAGTTTGATTAGATTATTAATTTATCTTTTGGATTATTGTAAAACCTTTACCGAGAATGTAATTTACATTTTTTTTATTATCAATAAAAATCTTTCTAAACATATGTTGATAAAGTTGAATCATGTATTTAATTTATTTATATGTCAAAAAATGTGTGTTGTGACTTGGAAAATAACGAAGCCAAACAAGTATCGACATATAAGCATTTATTAAACAAGAATAGTGTTGTAACCATCATGGATTGACATAGTGGTAAGAAGTTAAAAAATTAACTAAGAGGTCATGTGAGATTAGTTGAGGTGACAATATAATGGTGACATATTTATTGCGTCAAGGTAAGGGACGACGTAAATTTAAATTTGCGTCGTTAGCGTCGTTAAAACCCAAATTTCTAGTAGTGACAACTAACAACTCATCCAATTGTTTTCTGAGTTCAGCTAACTCAGATGGAGCCATTTGATAGGCATTCTTTGATGGCAATTTGATTCCTAGGACAAGCTCAATCTCGTGATTAATCCCTCGTCGGGAAGGCAATGTCTTTATAGTTTGGACGACATTATATCGACGTATTTGTTCAAAACTTCCTGGATCTCTATTGGGACATACCTAACTTCAATTTGCTCATCCACTAGCAGGATAGCCATAAAAGTCGGCTCCTCTCTACTAAGCCCCTTTTTTAGTTGCAGAGCTTAAATCATTCTCATCCTACTCGGTTGCTTGATCTTCGTTTAGACCACTATTAGGTTAATACGTGTTACTACCAAACACTAAGCCAGTGGTATGACAATGATTTTATGTTCCAAGATAAACTCCATATCATGTACAACGTCGAAGTCATCCATACGAACCACAACTAAATCAACGTTTTCTCTCCATTCTCCTAATTTTAGAGATATCTTTTTCAATACTCTAAGAATTGACAATGCTTTGAAATTAACAACTTTCATTTTGCTTGTGTCTTTCTCGATTTTCTACTCCAACCGACGTACTTTCTGTTCTGAAATAAAATTACAACACAAGCATACAACTTAACAATATAAAGAATTACTCCGAGGTGGCTTTAGTAGGGTCGTAAATGAAACAAAAAGATTTATGCAAGTGAAACAATACAATTGCACTACAATTATTCGGTTAACAATCTAGATTATGCAGATTGTAAAGAAAGAATAAATAGGTAAAAATCTTTGTAATAACCCTTCAAGAACACTAAAAGAATTATAGTAGTATAAAAGGCGGGTTTCTTAAAGAACATGCAAGAAAGTAAAGGGGATATGAGAAAAAGAATTTTCAATCAACTTCAAGAATCTAGAGTTAAAATCATAAGGTTTTTTCTACCAGATTTAAGAGCAAGGAAATTAAATATGCATTTGTCCATTCCAGTCCTAGAGTAAAAGAATAGTTGCCAAAATTTCGATCCTCGATCAATTAATTCAAGATATCAAAAGCCTTATTTGTCCCCAAGAATTAATTGCCACAATTCAATGACTAAAAGGCAAGACCTTACACATAATCATATTAAATCAAGTTTTGAGCGTTTCTATTTTAGCAATTTTCACACAAGAACTAGAAATGCAATATGATCGAGGGATATCAAATCAAAACTCATTAGAATGTGTACCCACTACTCCCAACAAGATTAATGAAGCAAGTTTACATAAAAAATTAATACTAAGATCGATTTTAGACAAAAGAAACTAGCAAGAATTTATCAACATTAATTTTCCAACTATATGCTTAGCACAGTTGCAACCAGGTTGAACTCCAATAAAAGAAATTTTTTATTGAAAGAAATTAAAGAAACACACTTCAAGATCATAATTAAAACAACTAATGAAACAAAAATTCTCAAGAAAAATGGATATTATGCATCTAATTCCCTTAAGAGGTTACCTTAGCCAAGCATTTGTATGAAAAAATCTGTTGAGAATTGATAAAGAAGGCTGCAGAATCTTGGAGAAAGTAGAGTTTTTATTGATGGTAGAGAGAATTTTGTACAAAGTAATGAATTATTGATGTGAAGGGAAAAAAATGCAGCGAATTGTGTCAAAATACAAGTGAAATAAGTCTTTTATAGACTCAAATTGTTGCTGGGGCCGACTTCTTATTTACGAAAATGCCCTAGCTTTATTTAACTTGTTTTTGCTCGTTTTAGCTTATTTTTGTTGCCTTGAACTTGTTTCAATGTCTAGATTCATATTCCTTACAAAATATGAATTTAATAAGTATATGGATGCTTGAGGGTAAAGTTAAGTACAGAATTTTCATTCTATTCTAGTCCCAACAATTACAAACTTAAGCTAACAACTACTATGTGGCACATTAAGTACATAGGAGCGGTCTCCGTTTGCTTCGCTTGATGACACTTCTTCGCTTAACCTGGTAATGAAAACTTAAAATGTAAGCCCATAGCTTAATGAGTGATAAGAACTTAGAAATACGTTTTGGAGAATATGATTGTATACCAAAAAAGCTTTCTTATTTTTCAGGAATGTCTTAACACCTTACTACGTGTTAAACAGCACAATGGTCACATTAGCCTCTACTTATTTCTAACACTTGGATATTAAACTTTCTCAACGCAAGGACTACTGTGATGATTACCACTTCACCACTAGCATCCCTACGAACCCTCATTTTATACCAGTTGCTCCATCGATTGACTTGAACACAGACCACTCAACATTTCTAGCCATCCTTCTACCAAACGAACCACTCAACGCATGGCAGTCTCTACTCTTTTGTACATATAATAGCTAGCTTTTGATCAGGAATAAGGCTAATAGTTTTTTATGCATACAAGTATCACAACAATTCAACTTTACATATATAGATACACTACAAGTTGATTATGCTCTTTTATGTATATATATGAGATTGCAACATGAGCATATTTAATAACATGACAATATAACATGACTTTAGAAAGGTCACTCACTCAACTGAGCCTTTCTTTTTTCCTTTCTCTTTTTATCGTCCAACTCTTCTTCTCGCTTGTTTCCTAGTCCTACAAAATTGTACCTTTTACTCATTTGATAGAACTTTCCCTTTCCTAAACACTTGAATTAATCATTCTTCAAACCTATTTATACTCTCTTAAAATTGGGTTAATTACCACTACACTTCTTCTAATTTTGACAACTCCTACTTAATGTGTTACACGTGTTAATTTAATATCCTTTTTAATCCATGCTTAACTTAGCCTTAAGACCGAAGGGATAACAGAACCCAAAACTCAATTTAATTGAGAACTTAAAAATACCAGTGCATTGGAAAAACAATTATAGAAAATAAATTACTCTAAGGCTAAGCATGCTTTTAAAAAAAAGTACAGAGAAGAGAAATATACTTACTCTCGTTAAAGTCTATGTATCTACTAAAACACCATTGGGACACCACAACTTAGAAACCTCCCTATTCTTTGAGCTTGAGAATTTGGTTTGTAGGAACCAAAATTGGAGTTGAATTGTTTTTTACAGAGAATAATTTTTTCTAAGAGAATTGCATAGTACTAGAAGCACCTAACTTACTGTACCCTTACCTCTCATTTTCTTCTGACTGAAGAAGAGGGAAGTTAGAGACAATATGAGATACATGCGAGAACCACCCATGTTCCCTATTAGATTAATAAATTAAATTAATATTAATAATAAAACAATTAATTAATTAAATTAATAATTAAATCATATCTAAATGAATATCTCTCACATAATCTATAGTTTTAATTTAATTAATTTAATTTAATCAAATTTAATTAATTTAATTTAATCAAATTTAATTAAATAAAATAAAACTAAACTATTAGCTAATTAGTCAATTAAATATCTTATATTTAATTTAATTCAAATATAAATTTTTCTCATAACTTATAGTTTTAATGTGTATCACATACAAATGAACTTTGAACCTATAGTTTTAATATGAATCTAATTCACTTTAAATTAATATTTGAACTTATTCAAATATTTTATTCTCTCATAAATTAATTTTGAATCATATCGAAAATTAAATTTATATAGTAAAGTTTAATCAAAATTAAATTAGGTTTAGGGTTTATTTTATGCATGTTATATCACATACACATTATATTAATTTCTAAAGTAAATTTGGATATTTCAAATTACAAGCAATAGAAATAAACCTCATTACCCTTTACGAGCTAGGAAGGGGACTTAATGGACCTACAGATCAAAAGCTACAACGATATGAGATTAATTGGCTAAACCAAATAACCACATTAACCAATATTTGTTAATTGTGTGTACACTCCACTAAAGACTCACAGCTACGCTCTTCTCACTGTAGATATATTTCTATGTTCACGGATATAGGCCAATAACAGTAAGTTAGTCCTTCACAAGTGTTCGTAACACCAGCTGGTTCAAATACCAGTCCTCCTCTAATGAACAATCTATTTTTGGTCCAACCACTAAACAAAAATCTCTCTCGTGCTATAGAGAGGGCATGACCCTTTGTTTAAGTCCCAAAGACACCATTTAAGGGAACACTCATCTATTTACCCTAAAGTTGGGAAGGAGTGAATTTCATCTTGTGTGATTATGTTTTCAACTCCCCACTTGGTTTTGTCCATAAAATAATAAGCATATTGAGTCGAAAATTTGACACTTTCATCCGTACAAATTAAAGGCAATCCCTCGCGAATAGGAATTCATAATACATTCAAGATTAAGCCTAAGTTACCTAGGTCATCCTAATGAAATCGAAACATAACTTGTTAATGAGTTACATATAGTGGTTACTATTTCGTGGTTTGGTCTTATGAAAACTCATTACATAGGATACCCTCACTCGCATGTCACCTACGAGAATGCCTTGAATCATTGCGTTTGTATCAAATACAAAGTGAGTTGTATCCATAGTGTCACCAAGATAAGAACATTATGAAGGGATAAAAGCCCTATGCCAACAGAAGAATTTAAAGAACCGTTACTCAAAATTTGAAAATCTTAAAATACCAGTTTATTGGCAAAATTTTAGAATTTAAATTCTAAATATAAATCTAAGCATGCTTTTAATTTATAGGATATAAGAACTTACTTTTGATGACGTCTTTGAATCTACAAATCAATTTCTAGGGACACCATCCGTCGAAGACCTTCCTATCCTCTGGGATGAGATTGGTTTGTGAGAACCAATTGGGATGGAAAAACTTTTAAATGTAATTGAGAGAAACAATTTTTTTTTTTTGCAGAGTAAAAGTATTGGCTTTCTTTTCTTGATAAAATTGGTTTTTTTAAAAAGAAAACTGTTTTCTCTTTCCTTCTTGAAATAGGAAAAGGAGTAGGAGAGAATTATGAGATTCTTTTTATCAAATCTAATAATCAATTAACAATTAATCAATTAGTTAATAATTAATTAAATTATATTTAATTAATATTTCATTCAAATCTTATTTGAACGAATATTTCTCTAGTATCTTATAGATTTATATTAATAAATTAATTAAATCATATTTAATTAATATTTCCTTCAAATTTTATTTGAATGAATATCTTTTCAATATCTTATATATTTATACTAATATAATTAATTAAATCATATTTAATTAATATTTTATTCAAATCTTATTTGAATGAATATCTCTGAAATACCTTATAGATTTAATTAAATAAAACTGAACTATTAATTAATTCTTCAATTAATTAATAGCTAAATTAAATATCTTATATTTAATTTAAATTAAATTTGAATCATATTCAAATATAAGTTTCTCTCATAATCAATAGTTTTAATATGAATCCAATTCACATTAAATTAATATTTAAACTCATTCAGATATTTTATCTCTCATAAATTAATTTTTAATCATATTCAAAATTAAATTTATATAATAAAATTTCACAAATTTTACATTAGAATGTTTCACTATACATTAAACTAATTCTCAAAGTAATTTTGAACATTTCAAATTACAACCAATATAAATAAATCTTATTACCCTTTACGAGCTTACTTACATGACCCAGCTACCCGACTCAACTTTTTTTCTCTAATTTTCTAACCCAACACAAAATTTAACCAACTCAATCCTTACGTTTTGGGTTAGGTAATCCAGGTTGGTCGAGTTATCAAATCTTTTTAACACTCCTAGGTCCTGGCCTCAAATCCTCATTAGTTGTATTACAATACCTTAAAAAAAAAATTCAAATGTGATTTAAATTTTGAAAAATAAATTGAGATTCATGCTCTAGAGGACAGAATTAGTCGACAAAATGGTAAAAAGTCAAAATGTTGACTTTTGACTTGAATGATCAAATGACTATTTTTCCCTTTGACTAAAGTTAGTAAAAAAATCCAACATTTTGTTGGATGATCCAACTAACTTTTAGTGGAATAAGTTGCTAGATACGATATAAACACCTAGCTCATTAAATCATTTATGGTTAGTAGAATGTGAGGTGTGTTGACATTTAGTGAACTAGTTACATGCATTTTTGCATTTAGAGTTTAGGGTTTTATTAGGTTATTTAAAAACCACTTTTCAAATGACATTTTTGCATTTAATTAGGTTATTTAAAGAATAAGAAAAATATTCACCAAAGTATTTTTCAAAAAATAGTCTATACATTCCTCCAAATTTTAGAAAGATGGATGGATAGAGAGGATTTGAGAGAGATGGATAGAAATTTGGACAAAAACAAAGGCAATTAAAACATTTTAATTAAGAGAACGAGCTTGGCAACTTAGTTGTTAACAAGTTTTTATTTTGATGGTCTAACTGTTATTTCCATTTATCCGCGGTCATATATTTCTAACCTACGTAAATGTGGCCCAATTTCAATTTTCATTTGCTTTCGCTTGTAGGTGAAACTTGAACTGTCCATTCTGGAAGGCATTGAACATGATATGGCTTTTGTGTTCAGTTGGCTAAAGAGGAATCTGTCAGTATTGTTCCCGGTCAGATCTTGGATTGAACTTTTTTTAAATGAATTTCTGTTCTAGAAAAATCAATATTCCAATAAAGATGCCCTTAAATCTTATTCATGACAAAGCTTACATTAGTTCAATTATAGTATTTATTATATATCCAAGCGCTGTAGTTGGTTCGAAGAACTGGTTACGAATATCAAAGC
>JBBPDI010078502.1:0-31155 GCA_037974545.1 Cucumis variabilis | reverse complement strand
CCAATTCAAAAAACATTGCACGATCAATTCTAAGTTGCTAACTCTTCATTCTTAGTGGCCTAAAAATAAAAACAAAAGAGAGAAAAATCATCATCAATTCTTGAATAAGTGAAGCATAAAAAAATGATTCCAAAATGATAACCTGCTGACAAGTATGAGAGAAGCGTCAATATGAATTAGATATTTGAATTGATAAGATGTTGGTTATCATTTTGGCTCTCTTATTCGACCATATTTTCGAAACAAATAAAAAAAAGACAAATTAGTTTGTTAAATGGACTTTAAATTTTATTGATTTTAACAATATATCGTGGTGATTATAATCTTTAATAAATGTATTTTTTTTATATCTTCTCTAGAACGTTGTAAAAGAAAGTTTTAAAATGTTCTAAGTGTTTTTAAGATTTCAAGTTCTAAACCTTCGAGAATTTAAAAGAGAAGTGTCTTCTGAGTCTAATGTTGTTCTGTTGTCGCACTTTGTTTTGTCTCACGTCTCAGTTCATTCGTCAAACAGTTTAGTTTACTAATCAGAACACCAAATAGATCTTTACTCGAACAGAAGCTACAAAACAGAAAACAAGTTAATTTAAGGCCTAAGTCGCGAATCATACTCTCTTTAAGACATTTCACGACTCTGCTCTAGTTGTGAAAACAATATTTTGCACCGAAACTAATTAGAAATCACTATAATGCTCGGGATACAGAAAATGATTTTGGAGAAAGTATCAATTCGAGAGATTTTTTTTTTCATTTAGGTGAAGAGGCTACATATATATATGTGGGAAAGAAGCAACAGTAAGAAGACCAACAGTCACAAACAAATTAATGACCATGATTTACCAATTAATTAAAGAACAATTATACAATTAATTTAAAAAAACGATTATACAATTAATTAAAAAAACGTTAATTGGTTTTGGAAAGTCAAAAGTTAAACGGTTAATAAAGAAAAAGTTTTAGCAAAAATATATATGTATATTATCTCTCCTCTCCTTGCCCATGGAGATATGAGCATATCCACATTTGTGATATAGTATCTCCTTTCTCCTTCCAAAACTTGGGTACCTTAAGAGTCAAAATCCATCAATCAAACAAAGGATATATAAAGAGACTTCCACGTTGTAAATTAAGTAATGTGGGAATACAACGTGAGAATAAAATAATAATATATTTTTTGTTTCATAAATTTTTCATCCAATATGTTCGACTAAAATTTGAGCTATCTTCAAAATGAAATATAGCCTTTTTTTAAGGGTCCTAAGTGGGCTTATGCCTATTTACTTTTTTGGCCATGGACCAAAGTTGGGTGTAGGACCAAACTTTTATGGATCAACGAGAAGAATATCAATTCACGAGAAAAAATAGCAAAACTGTTTTTTTTTAAAAACTGGCAAAACAAATAAAAAATAAAATAAATAGGATTTTGCAAAAATACAAAATACCCTTATATACATCAAATGTCATCTACTTCTTAACTATAAAATAAACCATAATTACACTTTAATAACTTCGTAAACACAATTACACATATACACACATGTCTAATTAAAATTAAGCAAACCCTTCATCTCCACTTTCCATTTTTGATTCTCCATCTTACACACCCTCCTTTTTCCAAGTCGAGATTCAAGTTACATTCTATTTTCTTCAATCAAGCAAACCTTAAAATACCTCTTGAAGCAGCAAACCCTAATTTCCACACTCCTTTTTTCAACTTCATCGTGCATTTACATTTGAAGTATCAATATCATCTTCAACTTCATCACTTCATCATACATTTTCAAGAAGAATAGAAATAAATTACAACACCATTTGAAGCACGCAAACACCCATCTTCATTTTCCATCTTCCATCTTTAATCTTCAAGTCTATAACTTACAATCTCAAACACTTGAGGTTGAAGAACAAAAACCCTTGAAGAACAAAGATACAAAAGTTGCATCTTCTTTGTTCTCTTAGGAGAGATTTTGGCTGATTTTTTTTCAACATCATTTATATTATTTAGTTTATAAAATGTAGATGGAATTTGAATAGATTTTATCTAATAAACACAATATTTTAGCTTATTTTATTGGAAAAAGAAAACAAAATAGTAAATTCTTTTAAAACTATTTTTTCGTATAATTTAAAGAGACGAAAGAAAAGAAGACCATGACGAATGCAAGATACAGTGATCAATTGAAAGCTACAGAGGGACTAGAAAATGGACTAAAAATATATGAAATCCAATCAAAACTTAAAAGTAGTATAATAGATGTATTCACTTTTAAAAAAAGGTAATTAATTCCAACGCAGGATCATAATAACAAGGAATTAGAGATTAAAGATGATAGAGGAAAAACAAACCAATGAAAATCAATGAGTTAAAAATTCAAATTTAAAAAATAAATTAAGATCTAGTACGAAAACTAATTTTAATTTCTAAACTACTAAGAGTTGAGATTCAACTAATAAAAATTAATAATATTGGTATTTTAAAATAAAAAACAAATATAATAAAGTTGTTAAGATTTTCAACCAAATTGTTAAATCATCGAATATTAGTGTCGCGACGTGATCTTGACGTAGAGCAGCTGACATCCACGTTTATTTAATTTTAATAAATAAATAGGTTTAGAGTCATCAGCAACCATATTAAGGTGTGATTGGTCACCTAAAAAAATTTTAAAAAATGATGGTTTACCTAAATTCATGAGATTTAAGTTCGGGAGTCAGTTGTGTGTAGAGGAGGTGTTAGCATCCTACAACACGCATAAAATGGTTACCCAATTTTATCTTTTAAACTAAATTAAAAAGGTTTACAAAATAAAATATTTTATTTAGGTTTTTTAAATGTTTCATGGTTCTCAATTCACATCGAAGAAAAAAACATAAGCATGAATTGATAATTATGGGTGACATAAGAGCCATTAGAAAAATGAAGTTTATTTTATTTTATTTTTGTTTTAGAAAGATATATTTTTTTTTTATTTATTCATCTTATCAATATTAAGATACCAAATTTTGATATTTTAATTTCTATCATAGGTGTCTAATGAGAAATTTCATGTATCTAAGAATTAATAAATTCATAAAAAATACTACTCGATCCCATTTAAAATATGAAATGTGTTTATAATTTTAAAGACAATCTATTAATTAAATTTCAAATGGAGCAATTTCATGTATTCATGGAATTTAAATTATAAAATATAATTCATGATAAAATAATACAAAGAGTTTGAGATAAAATAATACAGATAGATAAAATAAGTACATAAAATAAATACAGATAATATAAGCAAACAAATAAATAAAGACAAAATAAAACGAGATGCAAAATAAAACACAATGCACAATATGTAGAATGCCAAAAAAATAAAAATATGCAAGATGACAAGATGCAAAATAATTAATTAACACAGCATGCATGATGCAAAATAATTAACTAACGCAGCATGAATGATGCAAAATAATTAATTAACACAAGATGCTAATTAATTAATGTAAAATGTAAATAATTAATGTAGAATGTCAGAATGTCAAATGAATAATTAACACATGATATCAAATGGGTGTGAAATAATTGACGCAGTATGTCATGATGCTAATTAATTAATGCAGAATGCAAATAATTAACTCAAGATGTCAAATGGGTATCAAATAATTAAAGTAGTATGGCACCATGCTAATTAATTAATGCAGAAGACAAATAATTAAGCAAGATGCCAAATCAATAATTAACACATGATGCAAAATGGGTGCTAAATAACTAACGAACGATGCCAAAATGTTCATTAATTAATGCAGGATGAAAATGTTAATTAATTAATCTCAAATAATTCAAATGAATAATTGACACATGCAAATAATTCAAATAATTAATTAACACAAGAGGCCAAATGGAGGCCAAATAATTAACGCAGCATGTAGATGCAAGATTCTAACTAATTAATACAGGATGAAAATAATTGAAATGAATAATTAACCAGGAAGCCAAATGGATAATTAACACAGGTGCCAAATAATTAAAGGAGGATGTCAAACAATGCCAAACAATTAAAGTAGCATACCAAACGAGTGCCAAATAATTCAACACAGTGAATCATGAACTATGAATTTAAAAAAAAAAAAAACAACAAATTTCAAGCTGCAACAGTTAAATTGGTCTTAAAAAAAGCTTACATAGCAAACAGGCTTAAGTCCAATAAAATTGAGACCACTCGATTTGGAGAAAAGACTTCTTTCTCAATCCTCTTAAATCCTCCCAATGACAAGCAGGTGAAAATATATGTATATGTATATTTTTACATTAAAAAGTGTACCTTTTCTCTAAAAAATTTAAACGTCCTCTTGAAAAAAATCTCCCATTTCTCTTTTTATATAACAAGGTTAATCATTTTATTTTTAAATCGGTAAAGTGAAGTGGAGAGAAGATTATCGAAGAGAAAGTGATAGAGTGGGAGAAAGTGGGTGAGTAGGAGCTAGACGACGAGGAAAACAAAAATAGTGGGGAACGGTTGAGAAAAATAGGGAAGGGAAAAAGCTTATTTATTTTTTAAAAATTTGTTTTTGTTTTTTCTTTTTTTTTTAAAAAAAAATAAATTTCAATTCAAATTTCAATTTTAAAAAAAAAAAATAAAAAAAAACATAAATAAATGAAAAATGAAGGTCAAAATACGGTATCTACAACTTGCTCCCCTTTGTTCATCTTGAAAATATTTAAAGGTGGACAAAGGAAATAGATAAGGTATTTGGGCCGATTTTTTATTTTTTAGAGAGAAAGAAAACTATCGAATGAGAAGGATGTCAATCTTACCTCGAGAGCTAGGTCTGATAAATAATGGATCTCATAGACAAGTTTTGACTTCAACTTCAGATCTGGGCTCGATTTAACAAAATTTGAAAAAACATCAACCTTAGCTCTAGGACTAGGTTTGATAAATGAAGGACCTGGTGGACAGGCTTCGGCCTCAACTTCAGATCTGGACTCAATTTAACCAAATTTGAAAAAGACATCAATCTTAGCTCCAAGACTAGGTTTGATAAATAAAGGAACTGATGGACAGGTTTCGACCTCATCTTCAGATCTGGACTCGATTTAACCAAATTTATAAAAACATTAACCTTAGCTCTAAGGCTAGGTTTGATAAATAAAGGAAAGGACTTGATAGCCAGGCTTCGCCCTCAGCTTCAGATTTAGGCTCGATTTAACCAAATTGAAAAGAAATCAACCTTAGCTCTAGAACTAGGTTTGATAAATAAAGGACCTGGTGGACAGACTTCGGCCTCGCTTCAGATCTGAACTCGATTTAACCAAATTTAAAAAGACATTAGCCTTAGCTCTACAACTAGGTTTGATAAATGAAGGACCTGATGGACAGGCTTCAACCTCAGATGACAAGATTTGGGCTTGATTTAACCAAATTTGAAAAAACATCAACCTTAGCTCTATCGTTAGGTTTGATAAAGTGGACTCATCCTTCTTTCAAATTGAGTTGAAATTTAATTTGAAAAAAATTATGTTTTTCAAAGAAATAAATAGCTCACTACTCCATTTTACTAATTCCATTAACAATTGATCAACATGGTCATAGGATAGAATAAGACATATGTATCATAAGAACTTTTTAAGCAGCCAAACTCGCCACTCTTGGTATCAAACAAACGAATCCAAACTGCAAAAGGTTGAACTTTTGTTAATTAACAATAGATAGAATAATGGACTGATGGATAATGGATGTTTACTATAATTTGATGACATATTAAAAATGATGAAAGAAATGATTGACGAATAAACAAATGTTTGATAAATATAATAAGAAATGAAAAGATCTTTCCTAGATGACAAAGATACTTGGAATAAGAGTACAAAGAGAGGAGGTAAGGGGAAGTTTATACATATGGAAATAATATTCTAAGAACTAAATGTAAGTTTCCTAAAAATACCCCTAACTTCTTTCAACACTAGGAAATTTTCTAAGAAAATACCTCATGCATAATATCTTCGAACATAATCTGAATACAAAGGATTTTTTAAATTAACGCCATCCATATTGGTTAAAAGAAAAGCTCCTTCTGAAAAAGCTTTTTTTTACCACGAACAGACCTTCATAATTAGGAGTCCATTTTCCTCGATGATCCTTTCGAAATGGAAGTATCCTTTTTAACACCAAATCTCCTTCTCAAAAACTTCGAGGATGCACTTTCTTATTGTATGCTCGCATTAGTCTTCTTTGGTAAAGTTGTCCATGACTTAATGCTGCTAATCATTTTTCTTCAATGAAATTCAACTACATACAACCTCGTATCCATTCAGCTTCATCTAACTTAGCTTCCATGAGAACTCTTAATGAAGGAATCTCAAATTCTAAAGGTAGGATAGTTTCCATACCATAAACCAAAGAAAATGGTGTTGCTCCTATTGAAGTATGAACTTATGTGCAATATCCATGCAACACAAACGGTAAAATTTTATGTCAATCTTGTATGTTGTTGTCATCTTCTCAATGATTCTTTTAATATTTTTGTTGGCTGCCTCAATTGCCCCATTCATCTTGGGGCAGTATGGATTCAAATTTCTGTGATTGATCTTGAATTGCTCACAAAGTTCGTCCATCATTTTATTATTAAGGTTCTTGGCATTTTCGTAATAATACCCTCTAGGAGACCATATCGATAGATCAACTCTTTTTTGATAAACTTGAGCACCACTCCTCTGGTAACGTTGCAGTAAGATGTCGCCTCTATCCATTTAGTGAAGTAATCAATGACCACAAGAATAAAACGATGATAATTTGAAACTTTAGGATCAATGGGTCCAATAACATCCATACCCCACAAAGAAAACGACCAAGATGCTGACAAGACATGCAATGGAGATGATGCTGTGTGGATCCTATCCATATAAGTTCGACACTTTTTACGTTTCCTTGCATATTTTATGCAGTCTGATTCCATCATTGTCCAATAATAACTAGATCTAAGTATTTGTCTAACCATCATATGTCCATTAGCATGTGTTCCATATATTCCTTCATGAATTTCTGTCATAATTTGTTTTACTTCTTCCACATCAACACATCGAAGGAGCGCCATATCATGATTTCTTTTATAGAGAACTTCATCACTTAAGAAAAAGTCCATGGTCAACCTTCCTATTGTGCGCTTGTCATTCTCTAAAGCTCCATATGGATGTTCTTTACACTTTGTGTTGCTTGATGTTAAAATACCATGGCTTATTATCATTTTCAATATTCATACAATATGCCGACATATCTCGCTTTGTAATTTGGATTGGGTAAATTTAACACTCAAGATTAATATCAAACATCATTGCTAGGGTGGCTAATGCATCTGCCATTCAATTGTCTTCCCTGTGAACATGGTTAAATGAAATTTTTTTCAAAATTTTAAGATAATTTTGCAACATATTGGCTGTAAGGCACCTATTTAGCATCTCTTGCTTTTCATTCTTCCTCTACTTGATGTATTACAAGCATTGAGTCACCAAAAACTTTCAATTTTTTAATACTCATGTCGCATGCTGCTTGAAGTCCTATAATACAGGCTTCATATTCAACGATATTATATGTGCATTCGAAACATAACTTAGCCGTTAGGGGAAATGTCTTTTCCTTCTGGAGAAATTAATACAACTCCAATCCTATGTCCCAACTCGTTTGAGGCACCATAAAAACGCATAATCCATGTCTCATGATCTGTAACATCCTTTTTAACTTGAAATATGTTTTCATCCGAGAAATTAACCCTCATAGGCTGGTAATCTGCTACTGGTTGGATAGCTAAATGATCAGCAAGTGTGATTTCTTTTATTGTTTTTTTAGTAATATAAACAATATCATACTCTGACAACAAAATTTGCCACTTTGCAATCCTCCTAGATAATGACGGTTTCTAAAAAATGTATTTTATTGGATCCATTTTTTAAATAAATCATGTCGTATGACATAACATAAATTGCCTCAAACAATGAGCGCTCCATACCAAAGCACAACAATGAATATTGTTCCAGCATTTTTCAAACCAAAAGGCTTTACTTTGTAGCTGAATGTTTCCCACAGGGTAATGAATATCGTTTTTTCTCTATCTTCTTCAGCCATTTTGATTTGATCATATCCTGAAAAATCATCCATGAAGGAGAAAGTTGAGTATCTTGTAGTGTTATCCACCAACATGTCGATATGAGGTAAAGGGAAGTTGTCTTTTGGACTGGCTCAATTTAAATCTCTATAATCCACACACATTTTCACTTTTTCTTCTTTTTTGGATACTGAAACAATATTTTCCATCCATTCAGGATATTTGGAGATTGTGTGAAACCCTGCTTCAATTTGTTTTTATACTTCCCCTTTTATTTTAATCAATACATCAGGCTTCATTTTACATAGCTTTTGTCTTACTGGGTTACATTCTAGCTTCAAAGGAAAATGATGTACTACAATATCCGTATTTAATTTTGACATTTCCTGATAACTCCAAGAAAAAATATTTGAGTACTTACGTAACAAATTGATCATTTTTTTCGAGTTTCACTGACCATTGATGTACCAATTTTTACCTCTTGATTCCTCTTAAGAATCCAAATTGATTACTTCAACTAGCTCTTGGTGAGGACCTAGGACCTTATCTTCTTCTTCTTCTACCATTCTTAACGGTTCTGAGGATATTCTCTCGACATCTTCATCGTCACTTTCTTTGTTAGATTCCATAGTATATATTAAGGTATGAAGGGTAGAACTGGAATAACTAACATCTTTGTTCTTATGAATATTATCTATGGAAAGGTTGGACTTTTGTGTTTAATTTGCAAAACGTAAGAAAGAAAGCAGAGAAAAAAAAATTAGAAAGAATAAAAGGAAAATACGAAGATTTCATTAAATAACAAAAAACAAGTACATTCATATTGTAAACAAACAAAATATTGTGGCCTTGAGTAGAACCACTCAAAAATTAAAGAAATTTGACAAAAAAAGCTTAATCATTATTCTTGAAATTCTCCTAAAAATGTTGGTAGATCTACAACATCCCAATTGTTAAGCTCAAAATCAGGTGGACATGCATAAACTGTTTTACCTTCAAATGATGCTTCTTGTGGGACTGTTGCAATTAATAAACTCTCCATCTTTGTTAACAAACAATCCTTTGAATCAGAGTCATCTGATGAGTAACTTATAACAACACTCTTGAAAGTATCATATAATGCTAATATAAATTTTAGACTTGGATCAAACTCCCTCATCTCTTGCTTTGCCAAATACTTTTTCTTCTTTTCTTCTTGAAGCCTAATCGTATCATATACAAATGGCATATAGCCTAAACCAAACCTTCCATCATTACTCGGTGTATTTAGAAGTGCTTCTAAGCTTTGATTCAGCAAATATCCTCCTCCTTTCATCACCTTAGTGATTATAACTTCCACTTTAGGCCTGTGTGACTTTATTACTTCATCTGCAGTTGCTTCTATGATAGTTGCATGAACAATTTCAAAAGAGTGAAAAGAACGCTCTAATGCTTCCTCTACTACCTTAACATATGGGGTTGATACCAGTTTTGTTATCAGGAAATCTTCCTCTCTCATCAAACAAATCATCTTACTCCCAACAATAAATTTCAATTTTTTATGCAACGTGGATGGCACCACTTCTGCAGAGTGAATCAAAGGCCGTTCTAACAAAAAACTATAAGTAGGTGTTATTTCCATGACTTGAAAGACCATATTGAAAGTACATGGGCCAATTTTGATTGGTAATTCAATATCATCAATTACTTCTCTATCTGACCCATCCAAAGCTCTCATAACCATAGTGCTTGATTTTATGTGTGACAGGTCCACTGAAAGCATCAATCGTGTAGATTTAGGCATTATATGAAGAGGTGAACCATTATCCACTAAAACTCTTGCTATGACATAGTCTTTGCACTTCACTTGAATATGTAGTGCTTTTATATGACCTAAACCTTCAGGAGAAATTTCATCATCCGTGAAGACTGTGGAATTTGAAGACGTAATGTTTCCAATAATTTTGTTGAACTTTCCAGTTAAATGTCATTTTGAACATGTGCCTTGCTCTAAATATCTACTAGCACTTTGCGATGAGGCTCTGAATTAAAAAACAAAGATAATAAAGAACTTCAAGCTGGAGTATGATGCATTTTCTCTATGATCTTATACTTACTTTGTTTTACTATTTTCAAGGATTCGTTTGCTTCCTCATCCGTAACAAGCTTCTTGTATTATACATCTTTTACTATGATAGGCATCTCTACATCTTGCTCCTTGCCATGTTCATTCACATTTCTCTTCTCATTTTTCTTCCCTTGCCCTTATATCAAACTAGCTGAAGGAGCTGTTAAATTATTTGGTTTATAACATCTTCCACTTTGAGTTATCTCGCTGATTCTTGTAATATTATCAACCAAAGGACCTATAATGACTTGATCATACTGCCATGCCACTACTATCAGATCCTTAAATTTGAAAGGACTCGGAACTTGGATTGTGAGGTTTTTAGAATTGCAGAAAGTCCACTCATTACAACTTTCTTGATAAAAAAACTGTCAAAGGCCTTGGTAAAAAAGAAATTTTCTTTTTTGCAACTACATCCATTAGTGTACATACTTTATTGTCTTTCATCTCATCGTTTTCTTGTTCTTTGTATACCGTAAGTATTCTTGAATCCATAAGTTATTGTACTTCAGATCTAAATTTACAACACTATTGGATAACATGACCTGCAATTCCTTGATGGAATATACAATGTCTGCTTTCATCGTATCCTTCGTATCTTATGTTGGGGTCCAAATATTCCAAACTAACATACTATGCTTCGAAAACACCTTCAAAAAGTATTTTCATAGTGATCACTATCTCATGAACTTCATTTTTACACTTTTCAACAAGGCAATCTACAACGTTCATTTGAATTTTCATGATGACATCCGACTTCTCACCAACTTTTTTTAAGCTTAACCATCCAACATTAATTAAAGATTGCACCTTCCTTTTTAAAGCTAAACAATTTTCAGTTAAGTGTCCCACTCCTCCAGCATGATAATCACATCGAGCATTTGAATCATACCATTTTGGATAAGGAGGTTGTATATGATTCATTGGGATAGGAGCTAACTGTCGATTTTGAATTAGTTGGGGTAAAAGCACTGTATAAGTCATGGAAATTGAATGAAATCGCCATATATTTGAGTTGGTCTTGCAACTCTAACAAATGGTCAAGAAAAGTTTGAGTTAACAGGTTTTTGGGCTCCAAAGAAAGAGTGAGTTGGTACATAGTTGTTATAAGGAATATGAGAAACATTTCTTATATATGAAAGAAAATTTTGGTCATGTTTTCTTTGGCCAAAAATCAATTCGTGGTTCCCTGGATTAGGAAAACCAATTGCATGAACCTCACATTCTTTCTTCTTAGATGTTGTTCCTTTCTTTAATCCCTCATATTAAGTTAAAGCCTCTGCATGCTAACCTCCCATGGTTTATCCCATATTCAATTCTTTCACCAATAACTATAATGTCAAAAAAAAATTGATTATAGCATTAGCAATCATTCGATCATAGAACAGAGCTGGTAAAGTATTCATAAACATAGATGTCATTTCCTTGTCTATTAACGGTGGCTAAACCTCTGCAGCTATATCTCTCCATCGTTGAGCATATTCTTTAAAGTTTTCTGAACTCTTCTTCTCCATCTGTTGCAAGTCTAAACGATATGGAGTTATATCAATATTATGTTTGTATTGCTTTAGAAATGTATCAGCTAAGTCCTTCCAAACATGAATGTTTGCATTATCTAATTGAATATACCATCAAATAGTTGGACCAACCAAACTGTCTTGAAAGCAATGGATCAACAATTCATCATTACCAATATGCGTCATCTTTCTATAATACATTATAAGATGACCCCTTGGACACGATGATCCATTATATTTGTCAAATTCTAGAACTTTACATTTTGATGGCATGATCAAATCTTGCACTAAGCACAACTGTGTTGCATCTATATTTCTATAAACATCAGTCCTTTCAATTCTCGCAATCTTTCTTTCAAAACATCTAGATTTTGCTTAGTCAAAGTGTTCTCATTTTGTCTCATGTCTTGAATTTTAGCATGAGCTTCTGATTGTTCTATATCTAGAACAACAAAAAGTGGATTCATAACAACATAATGTTGAGTGGTTTGAGACTGCACAACATTCATGTGGCATTATGTTGTGTTGTTTACTTGGGATCAGCGGTGTGCAGTCTCATTTGTTTGTGTTGGGATCAGCGGTGTGCAGTCTCATTTGTTTGTGTTGGGATCATGTGGCATCAAGTTTATCTTTGGTGTTGTTTACTTGAAATGGATTACTTGTTTGTGTTGTTTCTACGATGACTTTCTCTTTTCCTGTTGAAAACAATTCCAGTATTTTTGAAACTTGTTCCCTAAGATCATTAATGTCCTGTCTCATTTTATCAATAACTTTATCCTGTTCTTTCATGATTCGACTTTTATGCCTCGTGTTGTAAGGATGGCGAATTGGAGTATGGCGAGCTATGTTTTCCTTTGATGATTTTAAAAACTTTGAAGATCAAAGAGTAAGGGAGAAAGAGAGAGAAAAAAATTATTAAATAATAAATTCAAATACAATCAATTCACACCAAAGATAAACTTGACAGAATAAAAATCAAACTAAAACAAAAAAAAAACGAAATGTAATGAATAACAATCTCATTATCATTAATAGCAAAATAAACAAGTAATGAAAACAACCAAAAGGTACAAGTTCTCTACATATCATCTTTAAGAAGCTATTCAGATCATCTACATGAGGTTTTATTGAGAAAAAATTAATCCTTAAATCAGCTGTCTATTCTGCAAAACCATTTTCTCTTCTAGACATTATTTTAAGAAATCCAATTGTTTGATCTACACGTTCAAATAACAATTGGAAATCTCTCCTTTTCAAATCATAATTAACCTTCATTTGCATGTAATTTGTATTTATTTGAAATACAGTAAGTTGGTAGTGTAAGAAATCAACATAATTTTTTAGTATCTTATACTTTTTAGAGTGCTCGACCATCTTCACATGTAGGCTATCAACAGTTTGACGTAGAGAATGATTATGTGCTTCCAATTTAATGCTCTTCTCAACCCACTGGTTTGGTTATTCAAAGCTTGTCTCTTCTACCCTTTCAACTACCTCCCTTAAGGTATCTATTACATTCTTTCTTCTGTTTGCCTGCGATGCCTCGTATCCACTCGTAAATCCTTCATAGTGTCCTTTGTCTTTTATCTCTTCACAGACTTCCATGCACATACTGCTTGACGTTTTTTCCCTTGACAGTCTTCAAGATCGTATGAAAAGTCAGAGTCTTGTAGATTACGAGTTGTTGGTATAAACGGTTTGAGCCACACCTGATGCAAAACTAACAATGGTATAGTTAACACCTTATGGTCTCAACAAAGGCACACTATGAAAATCTCCATATCTATAAATCACTGCATTCAAAGGCATCCATTAAGCCTTCCATATGACATTTTCAGAACTCATTGTTGAAAAGAAAGACATCCAAGTCTCCTTCTTCGAATATATTTGATTCCAAACTTCCATACCAAACTCACTAGCTGTGTTTCTCATTAAGTTCCATGGACTACTGAAGTCTAACCTTGGACACCTAAACTCTGCTGGAAATTTGATATGGTTGTGTATCCAATATATAATAAAGAAACACAACAATTCAATTTTTCTGCCCCTTTATTTCTACAATAGTTAAGGGATCAAAAAGTTTCAGCCAATATAGGTATAATAGGATCGACTCCTCGTTCTATTTCAAAAAACAATCTGATCACTTTCCCACCAACATAACCTTCTACTTTAGGAAAAATCACTACTCCATAAATGCACAACGCTAAGAGAGTAAGACCTTTGTCTTCATCAATATAAGTTTGTGTCATCTTTATTAGATAGTCAAATGATACATTCTCCTTCTCACCCTTAAATTTTATATGTTTTTGGATTTTCGTGGCATGGACGGTTTCTAAAAATTTTGAAAAAGTTCTTTTTCTTGTTTGCTTAGGGTTAAAGAAATAAACAATTTCCTTTTTCTATTCACGCATGCTAAGCATAGCTTGATATTATTCTATGGTTGGTCGTAAATCACATGACCCAAACGTGAAACAACCATATGCTAGATCCTAAAAATTAATTATGGCTCTTAAAGCAAAATAATTCATAGGTATGTACATCAACTCTGTTATATGTCCATACTTCTTCGAAAACATGAATATTTGTTGAGGTGTCAATGTCTTCCAAATCATTTTTAGTTTCCCTAAATCATTTTGTGTAAAAGAGAGCTGACACCTAGATAGTACTGATACTTGAGAAGAACTTTTTATGTTATCTCTAAATTTTTGTTGTCTCTCTTTAGCCCATTTAAGAACATCGCTTGGCTCATCAAACTTAGACTCAAAAGATGAATGCATCAACATATTGGACATTTTGGTATTTCGACACTGTTTAATTTTTGTACAATTATGTCAAATCACTTTGCACACAATAAATAAATAAGAATAAAAAAATAATTTAATTTAAATTAATAAATAAACATAAGAATAAAAATGAAAAATGAAAAAGAAAAAAAATAGTAAATAATGATTTCATGCGCTTGTAAGCACTATTCTCCTTATTTTTTATAAAAAAATATTTTATTTTAGAGAATGTAACGGTTTATGTACCTCTAAAAGATAAACATTACTCTCCTTTAAAGTATCTATGAAGCCAAATACACAATTTCTACGAAACTAAGATAAATAAAAAAGTTAAGCAAAATTTCCTCCAAGAAAAAAAATAGTGATAATGTAGAAAATACTATGATTGAACTTTATTTATAAAAAAAACAGAGAAAATATGTATGATTTTAAATTAAATGAGAAAGTTTGTTTTTTAAAAAAATAAAAAAAATTTAGATAGTTGACTCATAAAATAAAATATGCTAAAAAGAAAATGTCATGGTGTTGGCATATCATTTACACTCCTAGAAGGGAAATACCCTCAAACTTATTCTAATGTTATTTAATAAATAACAAAATAATTAATATGAACGAGGATTTTTCATGTGCCTACATGAGATTCGAAACCCCTCGAAGGTCAACAATACTTCACCTTCAATTCTAGTTCTATAAGGTTATAGCCCGAGTAGAGGGCTTGTGAGTGTGTGTAAATGCATGATGACATAAAAAATTGTACCAATACCATACTACAAAATATTACATATATGAATCAAATAAAAAGCAAGTGATTAAGTGAACCAACATATTATAAAATAATAAGAATAAAAGATAAAAATATGGTGTCTCGACTCTCTTACACATTATTTAAGTTCCTAGTGGAGTCGTCAAGCTGTCACGATGCGGAGCAACCAACGTCCTCGTTTATTTAATTTTAATAAATAACTAGGTTTGGAGTTGTCACCAACCATATTAAGGTATGATTGGTCACCCAAAAAAAATGGTCTGTGTAAATTCATGAGATTTAAGTTCGGGAGTCAGTTGTGTGTAGGGAAGATGTTAGCATCCTACAACACCTATAAAATGGTTACCCAATTTTATCTTTTAAACTAAATTAAAGAAGGTTCACAAAATAAAGTTTTTTATTTAGTTTTTTTAAATGTATCATGGTTCTCAATTCACATCGAAGAAAATAAAACCTAAACATGAATTGATAATTATGGTGGCATAAGAGCCATTAGAAAAATGAAGTTTATTTTTTTTTTCAAAAATATATATTTTTTTTATTTATTCACCTTAAGAATATTAAGATACCAAATTTTGATATTTTAATCTCTATCATAAGTGTCTAATGAGAAATTTCTTGTATCTAAAAATTAATAACTTCATAAAAAACACTACTCAGTCCCGTTTAAAATATGAAATGTGTTTATAATTTTAAAGACAATCTATTAATTAAATTTCAAATGCAGAAATTTCATGCATTTATGGAATTTAAATTATAAAACACATAAAAAACAATATTTTTCTCCGATTTAAATTTTTATATTCAAATTGGAAAATAAATAATAATAATAATGACAAAACAGTGTGAAATTTAAGAAATTTGAGAAATACTTGTGAAATAAATAAGGTAATATGGTGATATAAAATAATACAGTGACATAAAATAATATAGAGAAATTGAGATAAAATAATAAAATAATATAGAGAAATTGAGATAAAATAATAAAATAATACAGAGGGATTGAGGTAAATTAATACATAAAGTTTGAGATAAATAATACATGATAAAATAATAAGAGTTTGAGATAAATAATAGAGAGATAAAATAAGTACATAAAATAAGTACATAGATAACATAAGCAAATAAATAAATAAAGGCAAAATAAAGTGGGATGCAAAATAAAACACAGTGCACAATATGTAGAATGTCAAATAAATAAAAATATGTAAGATGACAAAAGCAAAATAATTAATCAACGCAGCATGGAGGAGCAAAATAATTAATTAAAGCAGCATGCATGAGCAAAATAATTAATTAACGCAGGAGACCAAATGGGTGCCAAATAATTTAAGCAGTATGGCAGCATGCTAATTAACTAATGCAAAAGGCAAATAACTAACGCATGATGCAAAATAAGTGTTAAATAATTAAGGCAGGATGCCACGATGCTAATTAATTAATGCAGATGCAAATAATTCAAATGAATAATTAACCCATGAGCCAAATGGATGCCAAAATCAGGATGCCAGGATGTTGATTAATTAATAGATGCAAATAATTCAAATGAATAATTAACACCAAAGGCCAAATGGGTGCCAAATAATTAAAGCAAGATGCTACTAATTAATTAATACGATGAATGCAAATAATTCAAATGAATAATTAACACAGGAGGCCAAATGGATAATTAAAACAGAGCCCAAATAGGTACCAAATAATTAAAGCAAGATGTCAAACAATTAAAGGCCAAATGAGTGTCAAATAATTCAGTGAATCATGAACCATGGATTTAAAAAAAAAGACACAATAAATTTTAAGCCGCACCAATTATATTGGCCTAAAAAAACTTACATAGAAAACATGCTTAAATCCAATAAAATTGAAACCACTTTTATTTGGAGAAAAAGCTTCTTTCTCAATCCTCTCAAATCCTCCTAAATGACAAGCAAGTGAAAAGACTTTTTTTTTAATAGTAAAAAGTGTACCTTTTGTCTAAAAAAATCTCAACGTCTTGAAAAAATCTCTAATTTCTCTTTTTATAGGACAATGTTGATCGTTTTATTTTTAGATCAGTAGAGTGAAGTGAAATGGAGTGAAGACTATCATAGAGAAAGTGGAAAAGTGGGAGAGTGGGTGAGAAGGAGCGTGGTGACGAGGGAAACAAAAATAGTGGGAAATGGTTGAGAAAAATGGGGAGATGAAAAAGCTTTTTATTTTTATTTTTTAAAGATTTGTTTATGTTTTTATTTTTTTTAAGTTAAATTTAAATTTAAATTTAAATTCAATTTCTTTTATAAAAATAAAAATAAACATACATAAATAAATGAAAAATAAAAAATGAAGGACAAAATATGGTATCCACAATAAGGAAGATGTTATGATAGAGAATGGATAAGTTATTAACACATCAAAATTAATTACAGACTTATAAGTGCATAACACATATTAATTACATTGGAGAGACTTTCGGTAAAAACACAAATATTGAAATAATCACAATATGCAAAGAATGTGGGCATTTTGGTATTTTATGAAATACCATACACATGTGGCACTCCTGAAATCGTGTTAGTTGAAGTAACGGTCCAACTTTTCTATCTCAAATGAAGTCATTACTTTAGCATAAAAACAAATTTTTTACATAAGACATAGTAAACTTTATTTGAAACAATAAAGAAAATCAAAGAAACTTTATTCGGGTCCTATTTTAACCAAAACAAAAATTCAAATGTATTACTTGAAAATCATTAACAGGCAAATGGACATTCTAAATATGAAACTCATCTAAATCGTCAAACTGAAAAAAATAGTCTAAACATTAAGCGGAAGCAATTTTGAAAGAAGGTTCTCCTATGGCAATCACGTGTCCTTCTTGTCCCTCGTTGGTCTACCTCTCGTATTACTTTTTCCTGAAAAAGTTAAACATAAAAGGGTGAGTATAAATATACCCAGTAAGAGATCCGCTACTGGTCTCGTTAGGGGTCAAAATTGTTAATTTCCTATTGGAAAGTACCCTGCATCATAACAGTCTCATGATCTCATAGAATGCACATAATCAGTCTAATGCCCTCGAAGGATGCATATATCAGTCTAGTGCTCCCAAAAGATGCACCTATTAGTCTAGTTCTCTCGAAGGGTGCACAACAGGTGGTGATCTCATAGGACACCTACAAGGCACACTACCCCTTAGATAAAACTAACAATTTTCCTTCAATCCATTCTAACAATTTAAACAGTCAACTCAAAATACAGTCCAAGCTACCATCATTATATCATCATCTCAAACCAACACATAAACAATCAATTTACCCATACTAGTACATAATCAATCATTAGTATAACGATTCATCAAAATAAACAACAATAACTACCTCAGTTTAATCAATTCGGTCAACAGTAACTATTTATACATTAATATAACAGTCAACCATCCTCAATTCAATCAGTTCAGCATTCTCAATCCAGTCAATACTTTGCAACTTTTATATAGGGATCAGTAGTAGAAAATTTCTTATTATAACTTTAGTTAAGCTCCTTTATCCACTAAAGTCCAACAAAACAACTTAAACACAATTAAATAGAAATTCAAACGCTTTCACAAAACTTTCATCCATTCAATTCACTCCAAAAGCAAATTCCACAACTTACCCAAAGAGTGGAGAATCGAACTCTAACTAAAATTTAAAATTTGTTGTGAAACCCAAGAACTCGAGCGTTGCTTCCAACACCTTCAATGATCGAATAACAAATTAACCAATCTATCCAACGTTACAACTCAAGGAAACTACAGTGTAGAATCATCAAACCTACCAATGCAAACTTACCTCCAAAACCCCGACGGATCACAATAAAGCAAAGGTGGCGACATGCAAACCAAATTAAAAGACAACATGCAAAGTAGATTTGGGTGTGACTCGGCTTACTTGGAGAGGTAAGCACCGAGTTACACGCGCGATTGGAAGACGAAGGGACGTATGTGGCTGTGGTTCACAAACAAAGACAGATCAGAGCGATAATGAACTATCCGATTCAGATCTAGACAGTGCGGCACAGAGGTTGTGATGTTGATAGAACAATGAGCGGCTCAAAACAGATGGTGGAGATCACTAGCGATTGAAGGCTACGCTTCGCAAATGGAGAGTAGATGCAAAAAGCAGAGGTGGTCGGCGGTGAGGGCATGACCAGTTGACATCGGGTGTAGGTGGAAGAAGTCAGTGGAGTTGATCAGAGAAGGAAAAGAGAAGATTGATGGATGACCAGAGGTTGTAGGTTAAAGAAGAAGAAGAAGAAGAAGAGATGAAGAATGAAAAGGGAAGCGCACGTGAAGAAGGTAATTTTTTAAAAAAATAATAATTAATAAATAAATAATGATAATGATAATGATATATTATAACTATTATTATATTATAATTATCATTACTTTTCCATTTCCTTTTTTCTTTCTCAATTCTTTTCTTTTTCATCAATTTAATTTCTCTTCCCCACCAATTATAACAAAATAACACCTAAAATTTTAAAATCTAAATAAAATGAGACAACTTAGTTAAGAGAAATATCTCAAAATTTGGGGTGTTACATTCTTCCCTCCTTAAGTAACTTTCGTCCTTAAAAGTTCTAACCCTTGAACAACTCTGGGTAACGAGCTCTCATATCATCTTCTCTCTCCCATGCGCCTCTTCCACGTGGTGATTCCGCAACTCTAGGTAACGAGCTCTCATATCATCTTCTCTCTCATGTGCCTCTTCCACGTGGTGATTCCGCAACAAAACTTTTACAAATGCAATTCCTCTGTTACGAAGCATCTTTATCTCTCTAGCCAAAATCTCGACTGGTTTCTCTACATAACTCAAATTTTCATCAATTTCTAATGGTTCGTAGTCCATTACATGAGACGGATCTACCACGTACTTTCTCAACATCGAAACATAGAAAACATTATGAACAACAGAGAGTGATGGTGGCAATGCCAAACGATATGCCACAACACCAATTTGCTCGAGAATGTCAAACGGTCCAACAAAACGAAGACTCAATTTTCCCTTCTTTTTGAATCGCAAAACACCCTTCATAGGTGCTACTTTCAAGAACACTTTATCTTCCACATCAAACTTAAGATCCTTCCGTCTCACATCATAAATAGTTTTTCTGTCTACTTTGCGTCGTTTACAAACGCACTTTAATCTTCTGTATAGCCTCATTAGTAGGCTGAACTAATTCAGGACCTATCAATCTCTGCTCACCAACCTCATCCCAATAAACAGGAGATCTATAATATTCATCATACAAGGCCTCAAACGGTTCTATGCCAATAGTAGCCTGAAAATTGTTATTATAAGCAAACTCCATCAAATGTGAGAGTCCCAACTACTTGGAAACTCTAATGCACAAGCTTGTAGCATGTCCTCTAAATTTGGTTCAAACATTCAGTTTGACCATCAGTTTGTGGGTGAAAATTTGTACTGAAATTTAGTCTCGTGCCCATTGCAGTCTGAATTCCTTTCCAGAACTTAGAAGTAAAACGTGCATTTGTGTCAGAAACAATCGATACTGGCAATCCGTGCAGTGTTACAATCTCAATCAAATATAAATGTGCCCACTTACTAGCAGTTTAAGTGAATTTTCCAAGATTAAAATGGGTCGATTTTGTAGACCTGTCGACCACAACCCAAATCATAGTGTAATCCTTCAGGATTCTAGGTAGTCCTGTAATAAAATCCATACACTTTCTCTCACTTCTACTCTAGCATACTCAAAGGTTGCAACAAACCTGCTGGCACACCAAGTACTTACTAACAAAATCTGCCACTTCTCTCTTCATATTATGCCACCAATATACTCATTTCAGATCCTGATACATTTTTGTGCTACCTGGATGCATGGAAAATGGGAAACTATAAACTTCATTCAATAGATCAATCTTAATCGTAGTGTCTGCTGGCACACACAAACGCCTCTCAAACAAAAGCCCACCATTAAAGGATATGGAGAACTCATCGGCTTGCTTGTTTCTACAAGGTAACGCTTCTCAAACAAATAAGAATCATTACGCTGAGCAACAATAATTTTCTACCTCAAAGTCAGTTGCACTATTAACTTAGATTACTGTGAGGTAACTGCCCCTACTGATACCGCAATCTCAGCTCTCTCAAAGTCTCAATGTAATGGAGCCTGTCTGGTAATAAGTACTGTTGAAAGTGATACTTTTCTACTAAGAGCATCAGCTACCATATTCGCCTTACCTGGATGATACAATATCTCATAGTCATAGTCCTTTACAAACTCGAGCCACCTTCGATGTCTCATATTTAACTCCTTCTGAGTGAAGAAGTATTTCATGCTCTTATGGTCAGTAAAGATCTGTATCTTCTCACCATACAAATAGTACCTCCAAATATTAAGTGCAAAAACCACTTCTGCCAACTCTAAATCATGTGTAGGGTAGTTCTGCCCATGACTCTTCAACTGATGAGAGGCATAATCAACCACCTTACCTTGTTGCATTAAGACACAACTCAATCCTTTCTTAGAGGCATCACTGTAAATCACAAAACTTCCAGATCAATCTGGCACTTTAAGGATCGGTGCAGTAACAAACTTCTACTTAAGATCCTGAAAATTGCTCTCACATGCTAGGCTCCAACCAAAAAGTGTCCCTTTCCTGGTCAACTGAGTCAAAGGAGTAATACGAGAAAAATCCTCCACAAACCTCCAGTAATAACCTGCTAAACCCAAAAGCTACGAACCTCACTAACTATGGAAGGTCGAGGCCAACTGGTAACAGCTTCAATCTTTCCTGGGTCTACAGAAACTTCTTCACTAGATACATGGCCAAGAAAAGTCACCTTCTTCAGCCATAATTCACACTTTGAAAACTTAGCATAAAGTTTATTGGCTTGAAGAGTCTCCAAAACCCTATGCAAATGTTCCTTATGCTCAACCTCTGTCTTGGAGTAAACCAAGATATCATCAACAAAACTATTACAGAAGTGTCTGAGAAATCCATAAACACCATGTTCATCAAATCCATGAATACAGTAGTAGCATTTGTCAAACCAAAAGACATTACAATAAATTCATAACGCCATATCTTGAATGAAAGGCGGTCTTAGCAATATCACTGTCTCTAATCCTCAATTGGTGATAGCCTGAGCGTAAATCAATCTTAGAGAACATAATCGCTCCCTACAACTGATCAAATAAATCATCGATCCTAGGCAACAAATACCTGTTCTTGACTGTCACCTTGTTAAGCTCTCTATAGTATATGCAAAGATGCATCGATCCATCTTTCTTCTTCACAAACAGTACCGGTGCTCCCTAAGACGACACACTAGGTCGAGTGAAACTCTTGTCCAACAATTCCTGCAACTGAACCTTCAACTCCTTCAATTCATCTAGAGCCATTCCATACGAGGCTCTCGAAATAGGATGTGTCTGGCTCTAACTCAATAGCAGAATCAATCTCCTTGTGAGGCGGGAGTCTTGGAAGCTCTTTTGGAAAAACATCAAGGTATTCCTTTACCATAGGTTCTGATTCAAGGAAATCTCAACTTCTCTAGTATCCACCACACTAGCCAAGATACTCCAAGTACCATAGTTGAGTAGTTTACTGGCTTTCATAGTTGAGATTACTTTAGGCAGTACCACAGTCCCTACCCCTTTAAATTTAAAACTAGACTCTATAAAAGGATTGAACACTACCTCCTTGCGAGAATAATCTATACTAGCATGATTAGCAGCTAGCCAATCCATGCCTAAAACTACATCAAAATCACGTATATCCAATACTAGTAAAGTTACATCCAACTCACGACTTGCTATTTATACTTGATATGCTTTAATCTTTTCTTTTAACAACATAATTTCTCCAAATGGTGTAGACACTAATAAAACGTAACCTAGGGGCTCCATTTCTAAACATGCATATGTTACAAATATCGACGATATAAAAGAACAAGAAGAACCAGAGTCAAACAGGGCTAAGGCATAATGCCCTAACACTGGTAGTGTACCTATCACGACTGTGTTAGTCCTCTCAACCTCAAATATGGTGGTGTTAAATACTTTGCCCTGTTGTGATGCTCTCGCCCTTTGATTGCTCTGCCCAGCCTCAGTAGGTCTCAAAGGACAACAATCAGTTGTATGTCCTTCTTGTTTACACTTGAAGCAAGTCCTAGTCCTAAATACACAGCGACCTATGTGGTGCTTTCTACAAGTGTTGCACAATGGTTTCCCTCTGGCAGCTATACTTACCCCAATGGAGTTCTGCTAGAAATGACAAAAGTCTCCACTTGATCTCAAGTTCCTTTAAGGCACTTCAGAAGACTTAAATATGCTTTTCTCTTCTGTTGAGATGATGTTCCCTTATCAAACCTTTTTAAAGAATCTCATCTTTCTAAATACTGATGTCTAATGCTAGGCGTAGTGCTTCAGCCTGAGTAGATGGCTCAAATGCTCGTACAAAACCTCTAATCTCATCCTTCAAATCCATAACAAATCTCTCTGCTCTGGCCTACTCTTTATCAACTAACTTTGAGGTGAAACGCAATAACATATCAAACTCATGATCATACTCTTCTACTGTCATTTGTCCTTGCTTCAAATCCAAGAACTCTTGGCATTTAGCATCTCTAAGATTGTTAAAGAAGAACTTAGTGTAAAAGCACTCTTTGAATTGGTTTCAGGTGATCTAATTCAAATTACAACCCAACATTCGCATTGTGGATCGCCACCAAATGACACCTCTATCTCTAAGCAGAAAGACGACACACAGAATTTTCTATTCTTCTGGGCACCTTATATAACTGAAGATAGTTTCTACAGAGGACAACCACAATTCTGCCTTGGCAGGATCCTCTAGTGATCCATCGGAAGTTTGAGGGTAGTACTTCCTAAAATCCCTCAAATGTTTAGCTTCAGCTGGGAACTGATCTGGTGCATTCTGTTGCTACTGTACAACTGGTTCTTAAGCAGAAGGGACTGCTGGTGCAAGTTGGTTTTAAGTTATAGCAGCAACAATAAGCTCTGTAAATCTCTACTCAGGGATGTTCTGTTACATTTGTATGAGTAACAGGTGCAGCAGGGATGTTTTGCTAAGCTTGGCCCTCAGCAGGCTGGTTACGCCCTGCTCCTTTACCTCGACCTTTGAGACCATCCCTACGTGCACCTCTCCTTGGTGGCATTTTTCTAATATCCACTAATAATCTATTTTGTTTTAAAAAGAAAAACACTTCATGCATTCTAGTTTAACTTAGGCAAGGTCATGCTCATAAAATCATACATATAAATCATGAAAGTGTACGTGACGAGTGACAAGGGATTGTTTTTGCCATATGGACACAAAAACACGGACTGACATCATAAGTCAGTCTATAAAACCTAAAACTAAGGCTCTGATACCAAATGTAACGACTCAACTTTTCTATCTCAGCTAAAGGCATTACTTTAGCATAAAAACAAATTTTTTGACACAAGACATAATAAACTTTATTTAAAACAATAAAGAAAATCAAAGAAACTTTATTCAGGTTCTATTTTAATCCAAAAAAAGTTCGAATGTATTATTTGAAAAAAGCGTTAACAAACAAATAGTCGTTCTAAATATGAAACTCATTTTAATCATCAAACTGAAAAAAATAGTAAAAACATTAAGCGGAAGCAATTTTGAAAGAAGGTTCCTCTATGGCAATCACGTGTCCTTGTCCCTCGTCGATCTACCTCTCGTATTACCTTTGCTTGAAAAAGTTAAGCATAAAAGGGTGAGTATAAATATACTCGATAAGAAACTCACTACTCATCCCGTTAGGGGTAAAAACTGTTAACTTTCTATTGGAAGGTATCTTGCATCATAACAGTCTCGTAATCTCGTAGGATGCACATAATCAGTTTAATTCCCCCGAAGGATGCACATATCAGTCTAGTGCTTATGGTTTTTTGTTGTGGACTTATTGTCAGAGAAGTAGTTTTCTGAATGGTATTGCCCTCCGGTATCAAAAGTGGAAAGTCTCTACGATAATGGCCTAGTTAACCACTGTTATAACATACACTACTCTTGCCAAACCCCGATACTACCTCCTCAAATCGAACAACATGAGAACCTTCTACAGAATATATAGGACGACTAGAATCGCTTGATCTCTGAGTTCCTCCAACTGATCTAGACTTAAAAAAAGAAGAACCAATGTACTGAGACTTAAAATTTCCTCTATTGGACACCCCCAGTACAAATCTCCCACTTTTTCCATTACCAGAGCAGTTTCAATGATTGCTCGACGTGCTGAATGTAGGTACATTCTTGGAGGTTTCTCTTTCACTTTTCCTTTCATTTACATTTTTCCTTACTCTTAGTGCTGCCTCTACTAATTTGGAGAAATCAATCGAGTCTGCATAAGTTGTCACATGAGTACAAATTTCCTCTCGTAATCTCTCTTCAAATTGCTTACACCTTTCATCCTCATCCTCAATCATATTGGTGGTGTACTTAGACAATTCTGTATACTTCTTCTCATATTCGACAACAGTTATTGAGCCCTGAGTGAGCTTCAAGAACTCACTTCACTTTTCATCACAAAATGGGCGTGGATAAAATTTATTAAAGAATTCATTTATAAATTCATCCCAACTCATATCACTTGTAGCTCCTCGCCTACTTTTTGTCATGTGCCACCAATCTTCAGCTCCATTTTGGAGCAAAAAAACAATGAGTTCCACTTTTCTATCCTCCGAACATCTCATCACTCTAAAGCACTTTCAATCAAGGTAAACCATGCTTCACCATCCGCAGGATTCGTTGTCTTGGTAAATGTGGTCGCACCTAAAGCCTTCAATTGTTCTATTCCATATTTCTTTTCCGAGTCTGATTGTGTCGATCTAATCTCTGAAGCCAATCTTTGAGTAAGTCTATCTAGCAATGTCTCTTCCACATTCCCTTTAACATGGCGACGACTAGATTCAGCATCAAACTCTTCATTCCCCATAGTAGTTCCTCTAGTAGTGTTACTAACTTCTACGACAAGGCGTTTTTGAGGTCTACCCCGTGGCATGACTCCTATAACGCAAAGATATAACACACTTATTTAGTAAATAGAACCCATACAACTTATTAAAACATTACAAAACATGTGATTTCTCAAATGCTTGACCTTAGAATCCTCCCAAACTCTTGCTCATAACCCATAGGTCTCCCAAAACCATGCTCTGATACTAAAATTGTCACACTCTGCTTTAGACTTTCCCTCTAAACTAGATTGTAGTATGAAACTACTCCTTAAAACATGACAAGTCATATTTATAAAGGATCTTTTTAAATAAAAATCTATAAAAATTTCGACAACACCTCTCCTAAAATATGGGGTAACCACACCTGAAAAAGAAGATATTTCCACTTCTATATAATTATAAACAGACTTCAGATACTGCATACTACTAGTGTGTCTCACCACACACATCCAGATGGTTTCAAAACTTCAAGAAGACTTAAGGTACAAATTAGTTATTACATAGAAAAGATTTCAAACAAACGAGTCTTCCAAAGCACAAGTTCATAGCATCCATCTAGATAAGACTAGCCACTCCATGATGCATTACAAAAATTTAACCTATATGCATACAAAAAAAATGAAGATCTACGAGAACAACGAAGGCTCAAACAACGTTTGGTCCTGGGTCGCTACCTGGGGAGGGGGAGAAAACGGTAAAAACATAAGCTGAAAGCTCAATGAGTGACAAGTAATTAGATGTGAAAACTTGTAAAATATGCTCAACAATAGGTGTAATTATGCATCGATAATAAAATGTTCAATAAAAACGTTATCATCACATAATTCTCAATCAACAATAGGGTCAAACTAGGCTCAAAGCCATATCACACTCCTCTCTCCACATCCTCACCTAGCTTAGGTCCTCGGATCTCCGGTCACAGCCTCTTTTAGTCCTGAAATCCCCTGACAACCATAGGTGGCGCTACGGAAACACATTAACGTAGCTTATGGGTAAATCAACATCATACATAAATCACATATTTTAAGCTTAAAAGCCAGAGATGATTATAAAACACATTTTCATAGGTAGTTCTAAATATACATATTCTTGAAACCATCGTGAGTAAACTCATTGTTTAAATATAAATGAAAATATAGTTATTGACAAGTTTAAACAATGGTAGTTTCCAAGCAATTTCGTAAATAACATGTATAAGTATAAAGAAAACTTGAAACGAGCCACTCACAATCAATAACTCGATCCCTCAAGGTTTTACGCTTTCACCACAATAATGTGGCCTAAAACAACGACCAAAGCCTTTTAGTTATCTTCACCAATCACGAGACTACAACTAGGTGCAAAATACTTCATAAGGCCACTAAATCCATTTATGTTTCAAATTTGTAGAAGCAACACCCAACAGCCTCCAAGGCTAGAAAAAGTCCTTTCTTGAACTCTAACATTTAACTTTAAGACCCGAGTAATAGGAGTAATTTAATCTAAAGCTATAACTCAATGAGCATTTAAGAGCTCAAAGAAAACTCCCTTAAATTACTCCAAGACTTACCAAGCACTTAGCAAGGTAATCTTAACTTCAAGGAACATCCTCTAACGACCTTCAACTATCGAATTCCAGCATCTAAAACAATGTTTTGCTTAATAATAAGATTGAAACTCAATGGGTACTCCAGTCCTAGTCAATAAAGTTTAGAATCTTACCCAAGTTGTGCCAAAACGCTCGATTTTAAGTTCCCAAACGGCTAGACAGCGGCTCCAATTCCTCTAAAATTCGAATCTAGAATCAAATGTGTAATGGATATTGTGAAAATCAATTTGAAACTCAATGGGTATTCAAGAATGCCTAAAAAGACAACCCCAAACCAAAGGAATCTTACTCTAAGAATTAGATCTGAATGAAGAATGGAGACAGACAACACCTGAACTAATCTCCAGCGAGCTACTGTGCACGACGACTGTAGGGGAGACGTCAAAAAATGGTTCATGGCTAGTGTGAAAGGTTGGACGCAAAAAGACCGGTTCGACCCAAGCTATGCGACTCGACTCACTTTCACCTTCAAATCTACAAGGGACGACGAGCAGTGGCTCACTAGTCGTCACTGGATGGCGGGCTTTTGCTAGCTGTTGTCGGGCATGAAAGAGAGAAAGAGAGGGAGAGATGGTGTCAGCAGAGGGGAAGAATCGAGAAGGAGAGGGGGGCTTGGTGCTTCCACGAAGAAGAAGAAGAGAAAATTTTCTCCTTTGTTTATTTTTTATTATTATTTTATTTACTTAAAAGAAAAGATAACATTACCATGTTGTCCCTCATTCCCAAAAAATCTCTATTTTTGCCCCAAAGACCATTCTTTTAGCCTCCTTTTAATTTTCTTCTTTCAACACCTAAAGAAAATTTTTAAGTTTTAAATCTCAACTAAATGGTTCTAATTTTCTTGTCAAAAATAATTCAACCATTTAAAGTACATAGATACTCAACTTAAATTTTCACAAGTTAAGAACCATTAGCATAATTTAAAAGAAGAGTGGAATAAGAGATCACAAGGTGGAAGACGTCAGTGGTTGATCAGAGAAGGAAAAGAGAATATGGATGGACGACCGACAGCTATAGGTTATAGAAGAAGAAGAGATGAAGAATGGATAGGGAGGCGCACGTGAAGAAGATAATTTTTTTTATAAAAAATTTAATAAATAATAATAGTATAGTGTAACTATTATTATATTATAATTATCATTACTTTTTCATTTCCTTCTTCCTTTTTCAATTCTTTTCTTTTTCATCAATTTAATCTCTTCCACACCAATTATAATAAAATAACACCCAAAATTTTAAAATGTAAATAAAATAAGACAACTTAGTTAAGAGAAATACCTCAAAATTTGGGATGTTACAATTGATACTTTATTTCTTCAATCAGATGAACTTCCAATTACAGATGTAAAACCAATATTGATAGAAATTATAATTTAACTAATGTTATTCAATCAAATAAACATATTTTGGTTTAAAAGTCTTTCTAAACACAATTAATGCAATGATTTTTTAATTTTAATTTCTTTAAACCATTGTATGAATTAATGGTACTAAACTAATTATAAATATATATACACAATGTTATATTTTTAGAATAAGTTAATTTGAATTTAATAAAAACATTGAGAAAAAAGTTAGTAAATTCTCAACAAAACAAACAGGGCATTAAAATTTGATAAAGTAATCTACATTTAAACAACCGTTATTACTTAAAATTACACAAAGGTAAACACACAGAAACATTACAGTGTAACTATTATTGAAAATATATAAATAAAAGCTCAAGTATATATATGATCAATATAATAAAATTCATAAAAAAACAAAACCCTAAATATTTCAAATGAAAAACACTAGTTGAACGTGCAAAATAAATAAATACCTAAGCTCAACAAGGTATTGGATTTGTTCATGCCCTTAAATTGTATTGGATTTGATGAACAATTTGAACATTGTCGACAACAGTAGAAATAAAAATAAAAAAGAAAGGATAACGACCACAACACATCTTTGTCTTCGATAATAGCAATAACATAAGGACTGCTACAACCATTACGATACAATGTAATTTAAACAATTAAATATTCGAAAGAGGAAAAAAGTTTAGATTGAATTAGATAAACATGTTGGATGAAAGACATATTCAAAGGAACATACACTTCAATCAAATAGAAGTTAAAATAACGATTGTTTTCATCTTATCTACCATTGAAAAAGACCCTTAAACTTTTAGTGTTCATAACAATAGTTATTAGATTGTTCAGTTGGGAGGACTATGAGTTAAAAATTCAAATTTCAAAACTAAATTAAGATCTAATAAGTAAACTAATTTTAATTTTCAAATTATTAAGGGTTAAGATTCAATGAAGGTTATTTTAAAATAAAAAAAGGTTGAGATTCAGCCAATAAAAAATAATAATATGATTATTTTGAAATTAAAAAAACTAAAAGTTTTAAAATCTTCAACAAAATTTTTAAATTCCAAAATATTAGGAAGAGGTTACGATAGCAGTTGGATACGTTATTAACCCATCGAAATTAATTATAGACTCGTGCATAACACATGTTAATTACCTTACAGATTAATTACCTAGAGACTTCTAATAAGAGCACATATATTGAAACAATTACACTCTATATGTGCATTTTGCCAAAAATCCAAAAACATGTTTGGTTTTAGCGTTTTTCAAAATGGTCCCTTGAAAACAATGTTAAATCTCTAATTATCAAATTTTGAAGTTTGAAAATACGGGGAAATGGGAAAAAACCTCTCCTACATGAGGCAAATTTTTCTATATTCTAGAATATATTGCGACTTCAAGAGTTTCAAAAATGCTCTGAAAGGTGTAACTATATCTTTGGTTAGAAGTTTTAGTTTGAAACTTAAAATTTAACATCTTTGGAAGCGTATTTTATGTGTGTTGGTGTTGGGAAGGACTAAGAGAATTGAGATTTCATGGATCCAAACTGCTACGAAGAAATTAAACCATGTTTTCCAGGTATTTTATGTTCACCTCACAATTAGATTTAGATTTAAGACATGATTGTGAGAATGACAAAATAATAGATAAAAATTTGGAAAATAGAAAATCTAAAAAATATTTTCATTTTTAGCAAAATTGCTTGAATTAGATATTTTTTTACAATTTTTCAGCCAATTTTACTCTTTTATAGTCGGAAACTCCTTTTTCTCAGATACAGTGTATTTGTGCAGAGTAAAATAATTGAATATAACCAAAATGATCACAAATACAATGTATTTACACATTATTCAGTTTAATAAAAATATTAAATAAGTATTTATGTCTTCAATTTATACCAGATTTTTGGATTTATAGACTTCAAATCAAATGTTTAATAATTCATTTTTATTAATATATATATATATATATATA
>JBBPDI010078471.1:0-14541 GCA_037974545.1 Cucumis variabilis | reverse complement strand
GTACTCACCCTTTTATGTTTAATGATTTTCAGGCAAAGATAACAAAGGAGGCAGACCGGCGAGAGGCAAGAAGGAGATGTGACTGCCATAGGGAATGTCGTCCAAAATTTGCTTCCGCCTATGTTTTGTTGTTTTCTTTTGGATATGAGACCGTTTGGTAAATTTTTGTGGTTTAACAGAGTTTATGAACTTTTGTTTTTTTTACGAACTGTACTTCGGAAATTTTGGTTGATTGAAATAGGGCCCGAATAAAGTTTTCTTTGATGTTATTTGTTTTATTGAATTTAGTAAAGACCAATGTTTAAAAGGAGTGTTTTCTATAAAGGTAGTGACCACATCTTAGTTTCAAAAAAAAAAAGGTTGGGTCGTTACACCTACAGAATAGCAGTAACAAAAAATCTTTCAAAATTTCAATTAACGAAAGTTAAAAAGAAACATTCAGGAAAAACAGACACTACCTAGCATGGATGCGGCATTGTCGAGGCTGATCAACTGAATGTCATCTCGATCATAGTCTCAAAAACTACAAAAAAAACGAAGAGACATAATGAGATAAATTTGAATAAGTAGAGAAAAATGAAAAAAGGAAGAGAGATGGAGATGAAACTTGGAGTAGAGGAGGCCGAGAGATTTCTGCTTCCGGTTGTAAGTGTTTGAAGAAGAGTCTGTAGTGGAAGATGAAGATTGGCGGCGACGAAAATAAACTACTCTTGAGAAATCGACGATGGACACTAACAGAGAGACACGGACATAGACACGAAGATAGGCAAAGAGACGACAGAAGTGGAGTCGTGATAGAGACAGCGACGGAGAGATAGACACGAACAGAAATCGATTGGAGACATGGACACGAACAGAAATCGATTGAAGACATGGACGCAAACAAAAATCGACAAAGAAAAGACACTTGAACGGAAATAGTGAGTGAGAAAAGGATGGACGGAGAGACAAGGATGGACGGAGAGATGGATGGGAAGAGAAATCGACGAAGAGACGAAGATGTGTTGAACGAAAATCGTGGGAGGAAAAAGGAAAGAGTGTGGGTATCTACGTGCGTGAGAGAGGGAAAAGGAAAAATGAAATGTGAAAATGGGTTCCAAAGGAAGAAAATAAAATTTTGGGTGGGATAAATTATATTAATTTATTTTTTACCTTTTTTTTTTCAATAGCCCAATTTTAAATGGGTTATCTTACAAGGTTATTAAAAGTCTTATTTCTTGTAGTGCAATATAGAAAAAAAAAAGTATGACTCAATTTTCTGTATGTATATATATAGATATTAGGAATACAAAGAAAAGAAGATAAAAATTACATTAAAACACAAGAGTTAGAAGCTTCTTTAATTCTTTTTATGTTAGTTTAGTTAAAAACGTAGGAGACGTAAATTAAACTCAACTTTTAAGATAATAAAAGATATATAATTATCATCATTATTTATAATGTGTATGTGAGGTAGAAGAATCGAATATCTGACTTCAAAATTGATAATAATATTTTTTAATACAAAAGAGTAAAAACTTAAAATAAGACAAACCAAAGAGAAATGCAGAATCCATCCATCCATGGAGGATAGTTTTCAAGCTACATAGTCAAAAACTAAAGTTGGTAGTACTAACACGTACTATATCACTGTATACCCACTGTGACTTATTAAACTATTTTCTAGACGCTGAAGTGTGTAAAAGTGATATTCATGATATGATATATAATTTGTTTGTTCATTAGTTGAACAGGGTTGCTTGGCGTATTTGCTAAGAGCTTCTTTGACGTAACGCAATAGCATACAAATAGCCCAAACCTCCACTCCAAGACTTTCCTTTTCTTTTAAAACAAAGATATTTGAGGTAGTTTAAATCCATGACCTAAAGTAGATTAGAAAAATTAAATGTTTCTAATAAACGTTTTTAATCTTATTTAGTGTTTAATAAACCGTCATTTATGCACTCTTTCATGTTGGATTCTTCTTTTTATAATTAGATGAATAAAATATATATATATAAAAGAAAAGGATCTCTTGCAAAAATAGTAAAAAAATTATAATAATAGGATCCGTCACTGTATTTTTCAAATTACAAAATTAACAAATTTAAAAGTCAATAACTATATAATTATTGTTTGATAGTTTTTCGATAGACCTATGATTACTGTCTGATATTACTAATTTTATCATATTTGTAATATGTAAAAAAAATAAGTGTCATTAGCTGTTTTTTTTTTTAAAAAAAAAAAGTGTTTTTGTCATTTTATACAATTTTTCTAAAGAAAAAATAGCATAATTAATTGATTTTCTTTAATTTTCTTTTTTTAGGTTGTTGAATTAGGTGTTGAATTACTCAATATCATTATCTTCAATTTTCATGTGTTTTATTTATATAATTATTGTCATTACTTGTAAAAAATTACGTGTGATGCACGAGTTTATAAATTTTACTGTAAAGGTTTAAAAATCAATTTGTTTTTTTTTCAGTTGCGGTTCATACTAGATTGACTAAAGGAAACCTAATTATATATTTACAAAATAAAGAAAAAAATTAAATAAAATATAAAAATTTCTTGATTTTGTTATACTTCATAAATAATTTTAATATTTTACTATTTTTTAAAATATTTTTTAATTATTTTAAAAGCATGTACTTTTGTATTAGTGGTTGCTATTAATGAAATATTAATTATAAAATAGCATGATAGTCTGTTCATGAACCAAAAAATGTAACTTTAAAATTGGTGCAAGAAAATCAACCACAACAACACGTTGCTCACTTCATCAAAACATGCGAGAATGCAGGATCAAGAGGAGATCAACTAGTTAGACAGTTTGTTCGAAGCTTGAAAGGAAATGCTTTTCAGTGGTATATCGATCTAGAGCCAGAAAACATTGACATTTGGGAACAACTGGAAAAGAAGTTCCTCAACCGCTTTTACAGCACCAGGCGCACTGTAAGCATGATAGAGCTTACAAACACAAGATAACGAAAGGAAGAGTCAGTCATTGACTACATAAACCGATAGAGAACTCTAAGCTTGGATTGCAAAAACAAGCTCACAGAACTGTCTGCAGTGGAAATATGCACCCAAGGCATGCACTGGGAACTTCTCTATATTTTGCAGGGAATAAAACCCCATACATTTGAAGGATTAGCAACACGTGCTTCGCTTCCTCAAATCAAGCATAAATATTCAGTCGAGAGAGAATCAGATGATCAAATTCTAGAGATCGAACTACATCGCATCAAATCAACAAAAATACAACATCAACACTAGTTTAACACCACGAATAAAATTTCTTCGTAAATCTCATGCGAACAAAAATATTTTTAGATCGAATTATATCAATTGGTGCTATTTTTCTAAACTATTTATAAAATACAGCAAACTCCATCTAATTTTATATAGTCTATGTATATATATATGTTTTAATTTTCTCAAAAATAGAAAAAATTAATAAAATATTTACACCTTATAGAACAAAACCACTAAAAAATCAAGCTTATTAAGTGTAAATATTTTGTTAAATGTTCTATTTTTGACAATTTAACTTTCTTTTTTAATATATATATTTTAAAATTTATATATGTAATATTAAGGGAATTTAAAATATTTACAACCTCTAGAAAATTCTATCACTGATAGTCATTGATATGGTATAGTGATAAAAGACTATCAATGATAGAATCCAAAATTTTGCTATAACTTGTAAATATTTTAATTTATTTTGCTATTTTTAAAAATGCCCCATAACAATAGCATAATTGTTGTAATTTTATTTAATAATTACAAGTACTTTTTTTATAAAAAAATACTTTTTAGGTGTGATTTTAACCGATCTATGAAAATTTATTTAGAAAAATCTGAAGAAAAAAATAAAGGAATTCTCGTATATAGCAAAAAAAATTGTAACTATTTACAAAATAGAGAATAAAAATGATATTGGTTCAAGATTGTATATCAAGATATTGAACAAAAATTGTTGGGATATTGATACTCGTTTAGCTTTGGCTACACGATCGTGTACCAAATCTAAACGATATTAGTACAAGATCGTGTACCAAATATAAAAAAATCTACAAGATTGTGTTCCAAATATAAAAGATTTATATTTGGTACAAGATTTTGAAAAAAAATTGTTTGGATATTTATTTGGTACGATCTTTAAAAAAAATCATTAGTGTATCAGTAAACGGGCGTTTAGATTTGCATACATGATCGTGTATCGAATCTAAACAACCACGATCCACGATCGTGTACCAAATCTAAACAATATTGGTTGTTTTACTTGATTGTTTAGATTTGGTTTACAATCATGAATCCCAAGATCGTTTAGATTTAATACGTTTGTTTAGAAGAAGAATTACGCACGCAAGTGACCAATTAATCGCATGTTAACTACAGTATTTTTTGTATTTTTCATTATGAACATGTGAGTTTTTTTTCGTTTTTGAAATTGTTCATAAATATTTTGCCAATTTGTTATATTTTTTAAAAAACTCTTAAATATATTTTGTAATTAAATAAAAATTAATTAAGAGAATATACATTTATTGCCATTAGATACAAATAGATTAAAATAACAAAAGTTTTGTTACATATTTAAAATTAAAAGATCTAAATCAACTCAATGTGACTGTAGATTCCCCTAATTTTCTAAACACTCTCACAAAATCACTTATTATCCAAAAAAGAAGTCTTTTACATAAAAACCCAAACCTATAACGACAGAATGATGATCGCCTCTCAAAATATTAAAATGGGACAATTTTAGAAATAACAAAATAATTTAAAATGCAAATTTTTGGATTCTATCATTAATAGTCTTCTATCACTATAGAATATCAATGACTATTAGTGATATAATTTGCTATAAATTGTAAGTATTGTAAAAAAATTTATTTTTGAAAATTTCCCTATTAAAATCCATTTTACCGCAAGATTCAAGTTTTAAGTAAGGGCCATCTGCAAAAAAAACAAAAAAACAAACAAACAAACAAAACAAAAACAAAAACAAAACAAAACAAAAATATAATAATTATGTTCATACGACACACATTTATTGTTTGTAAAAATAACAAAAACAAAGTTCAGGCCACATATGCAAGATATAAAATGTCACAAATGTCTTTATTACTGATATACATTTAATACACATCAAATATATTTAATATCCTTTGATACACCCTGATACTTTTTTATACACTTGATATACATTTGATACTTCTTGATAACTTTTGGACCTTGATAGACTTGATGCACCATGATACACTTGATACCTTTTAATATAACCTGAAAAAACTTGATACACCTAATACTCCTTGTTAGACTTGATTCTTCTTGATACACTTGATACCCTTTAGGGCTTGATACACTTAAATGTTTCACTTATAAGTTTGATACATTTGATGCACTGCTAATAAACTTGTTATGCTTCACTGGTACAGTCAGCAAAGTTAATACGCTTGATACATGTGATATGTTTGATACAACTTGATGAATTGCAGATACACTTAGTATTTTTCACTAATACACTCGATTAATTAAATACACTTGATATGCTTAAAGTCCTATTTATACACTTAATACACTATTGATATACAATTGTAAAGTGCTTGATTGTTGATATACTTGATAATGATTCACTTTATTGATATGCTTATATATTTTAATAATATATTGTTGATATACTTAATAATGACACATTGAATTATATAATTCCTATACTTAATAATACTACAATGAACTAAATAAAATTTGAAAAAATGAAAATCATGTAGTAAGTATATCATGCCAACTAATACATATAATATAAGTACATCATAACAACTAATATACAAAACTAATACAAAGTAAAATCAAAACAAAATTAATGTAAAAAAATAAAACAAAATCATTTGAAATTAGATTCAACTCAAAATACACATCGAAGAAAGTAGAGAAAAATCACAAACGAAGTTAAATTCTTCTGATCAACAACCATTGTATTTCATATTGCAATTAATGTACCATTGATATCCTAAAATCAAGATTAAGACATGAAGAACAAATCACTTTTCTCAAGGATGACTAGGCCTTAAATATGGAGAGAAGACATACATACATATGTTATTAAAGAAACAAATTGTTTTTTCACGTAAGAGAAAGAATGATTACGACCTTAGAAAATGAGAGAAGAAATAAGGGATGATTAGGACATTAAAAAGGACGAAAAATGTTATTAAATGGTAGTTTAGAAATAATAATAAATTTAAGATAGAGAGTTTTAGAAATTGAGAATTTTTTGCAAAATACTACAACAATATGTTAGATTTACTATATCATATTCACAAAAGGCTACCTACTACAATTTTCATTTAAGTAATTGATTGGGATGAGTGTTAATTTTATTTGTTTCTCACTTGAAAACGAACATATGACTATTTAGGGTGTGAAATACTTTATCCAATTATTTATCAACTAGTTTTCATTCAAATTTATATCTACTATCTCAAAGATTATCGTACCAAGTTAATTCACAACAAATATAAATTAATAAAATTAATGATTATATATTAAAAATTAGATAGAGCTAAAGAAAAACATAAAAGTTTGCAAGAAGATTTTATGAAAACCGAAAAAAAAAGTGATATTTTCCTTTTTGGAGGTGTACGTTTGTGAAAACATATTCTATTGAATATGAAATTTTCTACCTTTATCAAAAAATATTGGTTAATGTTGAAAACAAATCTACTAATCTAACAATAAATCAAATTTTAAATGGGATTTTACAAAAATAGCAAAAAAAAAAAATATGATAATAGAGCTCATGTGATAGGATCAATTACTAGTCATATTTGCCAATTTTATAATATGCAAAAAAGTAAAACTCATAGAAAATTAATTCCTAAATTGGTGGCAACCATGGATCAAACCCACCCATGACCTCTTAGTTAATTTTTAACTTTTTACCACTAGGCTAACCCACAATCGTTACAACACAATTCTTGTTTAATAAAATCTTATATGTCGATACTTGTTTGATATTGTTATTTTTTAAGTTATAAAACATATTTTTTTACATATAAATGATGGATATATAAATAAATTAAATTACATGATTCAACTTTACCCACATATGGTTAGAAATTTTTTTTTATTGATAATAAAAAATGTAAATTACATTATCGGTACAGGTTTTACAATAATTCAAAAGATAAATTAATAATTTAATGAAACTAACTCATAAATGAACTTTGACCGATCTCATGGTCTAGGGATTCTTCAACTACCTGTAAATTTGGTGAGCTCCTTTAAACGGCAGGCGGAGAGCTTGTGAGAGAGAGGGAACGTTGTGAAGAGCATTTGCAAGAGAGAGGGAAATGTCGTCGAAGAGCATTTGCGAGAGAGAAAGACAGCGACAGTGTGAGATGAAGTAAGGGTTTTTTTCAGTCATGGTTCGCAAGAGGGATGAAAGCATCAAATTATTTTTTTTTTAAATCAGAAAGGGTATGAATGAAAGAAAATATTGATTTTTATTAGGTAATTTTTAATGACACCTAATTTATGTCGTTAATTAACGATGCGAAAATTGTGTCAAGAAAACTGAATTTGTGTCAAGAAAAAAAAATTTGTGTCGAGAAAATTGTTTCACAAAAAATTTTCCATTTTTATTTTTAACGACACATTTTATTCCCTTTCACCCATTTTTTCTTGATTTCAAGTGTCATTAAAACTCATATTTCTAAATAAATGTATTCGATGGCAGTGACTAGATTGGTGGGTTTGATGGTGAAGGCTTGTTGTGACGACAACGACGACATTGGCTGGAGTGTGGAATCGACGAAGGAGAGTGGCAAAAAATTGAAAGGCAATGGTTCTTCACAACGACGCGATAGCCCACTTTGTTTGACGAGATTTTTTTTGCATTTTTTATAGAGAGGGAGGAAAAAAATTACGTTAAGGCTTCGTTCAACGACAACGTTTTTGCTTGAGAGAAAATTTGGGGTTTTTATTTAGTTTTAATTGCTGAGGGAGGAAAAATTAAAAAGTAAAAAATAAATTTGCGGTTTTTTCATTTGAAATTATTTTAATGACACAAAAAATTTGTTGTTAATTAATAACGCAGAAATTGTGTCAAAAAATAATTCGTATTTTTATTTTCAACGACATACACTACAACAAAAACTGTCTAGTATGACAGTTGTGTATATCACAAAATGGAGGGAGAAAAAAAATTGTCACATAATGTAAAATTTTGCATTTTTGGCAGGAAAAAATAGAATTTTTTGGATAACACATTTCGCGAGAGTTATTTGATGTCATAGAAAAAACATAAAATAATTTTTTCCCAAATCTCCAAATCGTAAACCCTTATTATTTTTCCCAATTCTCCCCCGAAGTATCCATCTCCAATTCGATCGTCTTTTGGCCCTGCCACCATCTGCCCTACTCGTGGTCGTCTGTTCACTCCAACGTGGTGGTCTATTCGCTCTGACGTGCTCATCTGTTCACTCTGACGCTGGCATTAACGAACGACGAAACCCTGCAATCCCTCTGCAATTTTCAAACCTTTTCAATTTGTTTCCATCATCTCCGGTGCTGCCATTTGTGCTCGTCGTCACCTCCTCTGCCGTTAAGCTTCTATTCTTTCTCTCTTTGTCTCTCTCTATGACGGTTTGCTTCTGCATTTATATTGTACATTAGATAGTGTACATTGAAATTTAATTTTATTTATCGAAAGTCCCATTGACTGACTCCAATTTCCAATCTGGTTGATCCAATCCTACATTACATTACATACTATATATATTAGTAGTAGAGGCTAAGCTAAACAAACAAAATCTAGATCTACCCTTCATCCCTAAACCACAACTTTTGTTCTATTTCAAATCTATACACACACACCTAAATTTCATGTGTTTGTGGATGGGGGATGTATTAAATATTATTACAATAACCAACATATAGTAGTAGTAGTACTAGTGCTATGTGGAGTTAACATTCAAATCATTGGAAGTTATTAGAAACTAATTATGCCAAGTTTATATATTATTGTAGGATAGATTTGATTTTGAATATAATGAAATGAAATGAGTTGTTATAATATATTCTGTAAGTTTTGCAGATAAAACGACATACTGGATTTTTATAGGAAATACTGTACACCTACAGCTGGATATTCATTAATTATTTTTAGAAAAGGGGTATTGTATATGAATGAAATCCAATAGAATAGAAGAAGTATAAGATATCAAATCTTTGTTTGGTTTAAGTATGAATAAGAAAGAGAGAGTATTATTTAATTGAAAATGGAAACTAGAATGAGAGAGATTTAGGGAAAAGTTGTTTTGGTCTAGACATACAAATATATATGAAAACTCCTAAGTCCTAACATATCTATATACATATATACATTTTCAAAGGAAAAAGACAATAAATCATATTTTTGGGAAATCACCCCATTGTTCATCATTCTCTTTTTATTATCCATCTTTAGAACCAAAAGGGTTGGAGGTTTCTTCAACAAATAAGGAGCAGAAGAGAGATATGGATAAATTAAGTCATTGTTATTTTTATAATTTAGAAATGAAATTTCTATAGAGAAGAAGGTGAATGAATTCTTAGTTTTTTCTTATCTTGTTTAGGGTTTAGGATGATGATGGATTAAATTTACATATAGTTTCTGTTTTGTTTGTTTTCATAGGGTGAAATGTACATTTAGTTTCTGTATTGTTTGTTTAGTTAGGGTGAAATGTACATTTACTTTCTGTAACGTACGTCTATTCTTTATGTAGCGTGTGTCTTCTTCGTCCAATCAAATAGATCGCTTAATAGTATGAAAACATGCATGCTTGGATCGTAAGGAAGAGATCCTAGATAAAAAGACGAAGGACGTTGTCAATGTTATCGTAAGTTAACACGTTAGAGAAATTTGGCAACTTATAATTTTCATTTTTTTTTTGTTTGCCTGTGTTCGCAACTTATAATTTCTATTTTTTCTAATATGTTAGGACAATCTACTGGGCAATCAGAAGGCAAGTAGTTCATCTGGCAGTGACGATATACTCACCCAAGTATTCGGTGGGAAAGATCGTAGGCATATTCTGAGACGTAGAGAAGTATGTCACGAAGAAAAAGTATTTCCACACCCCGATGGAATGAAAATGTAAAGAAAGTAACGAAGAGAAGACAGTGTATGAGAAACGGGATGAAATGGCCAAAAGAATTATGAAGTTAAAAGCAGAGCTAGAAAGAGTGAAAAAAGATGATGGTGGGAAAGGAGATGAAGAAGAACAACACCCAAGTATGTGTTCGAAAGGAACACCATCAATTGAAGGGGATTAAGATGATGAGGTTGAGGTTGAGGACGTACCTTCTGATTTAGTACCAGAGAAAGCAGCTTATGACAAGAACGATGTGAAGAAAGAAGATGATGTGGTGGATACGAGATCAAATGACTTGAAGGTCAGTTGAACATATACTTTACTAATTAAATGAACAATTTATTTACTAACTTTACGTGCACATATTTAACATATAACTCTACGTAGGTTGGAATTCGTTGTATGCTGGCATTTGAAACAGAAGATACTATAATCGCCCACCAGACAATATTTGATGCTGAAGGTGACAGTGAGAACATAAAGGTGTCGGTAGATGTTGTACTCGATGGTCAACGTGCAATTTTGATCCCAACAAAGGAAGGAGTCACCAAAATGACACAGGAAGTGGGTTCACATTTAATGTGGCCACAACATCTTGTTCTTACTAAGAATGACAAGGTAATTGAGTGTTTTATTACGTTGCTATTTCATGCATCAATTTATACTAATAGTAGTTGACATCTTTGTAATACAAGGATACTATGGGCTTCAGTAAGGATTCGTCCACATTATCTAACGCATCATATCTACGTGCTTCAGTGGCACTTTGTTGTTTACTAAGACTGATTGATCATAGAGGGTCATCAATTCAACTAAACACACATGTTGATGTATTCGGTGTGAGGAGAAAATGTTGTGTGATGATTTAGTCACTTAGAGATTTCTCCTCGATGCAGCCAATATGCACATCATGCCTAGATGCTTACATGATGTAAGATTTCCTTTTACTATATATACGTACTTGATGTTTACATGATGTACGATCTCCTTTTAATTGTAAGTTCATTGACATTGTGTAGGTATCTTCACACAATTATGGAAGAGCGAAGAAGTTTAAGCTTGTACAAGTTCATGGATGCCAGATCTATTAGTTTCTCGAGTTACAAAGAATTGCGTGTGCAGTTGTTGAATGCTCGACTACTCGGAGCTGAGTATGACCAACTAGTATTGTTCCCTTACAACTTTGGGTAAGTGCATGATAATGATATGTTCACTGACCTCTATGTTTTCAATGCACTAGTCAAATATGAATTAATAATGGTGGAAATGTGTTCCTAGCAATCACTGGACTTTGGTCGTTGTAAATCCTACAAAGGGTGCTGCATTTTGGATTGACCCATTAAAGAACCAGATTGTCGGAGACATGTCTGAAGTACTTCAAATGTATGTATAATATTATTGTTACTTTCTTTATTCTATGTACAACTATTTGAATTATGTGACAATCTTTATTCTATGTGCAACTATTTGAATTATGTGACAATCTTACATTATTTGGTAGGTCATTCAATATATCAAACAAGAAAAAACCAAATTGGAAGGTTGTCAAGGTATGTGAATTTGACCAATGGTATAGTCCTAAAGTAGTTATTAGTTTTAACGTTTCACACTTATGTTGTTAATTGCGCATCAACAGTGTCCCAAACAAAATAGGGTGGTAGAATGCGGGTACTATGTTATGCGGTTTATGCGTGACATAATATCGTCGAGGAGTACTTCGATTGTAGATGTAAGTATTAGAATTTTAAAACTATCATTATATCATTGTTGTGAATCAAGTTCATTCCTACTCATTTTATTGTCTACAGATGAAAAGTTTGCCTTCTACATACTCGCAAGATGAAATCGATGAAGTTAGATCGAAATCGGTGGAGTTCCTTTCTAAGCATGTACATTGTGCTGAGCGTCAGATTAGGAAAAACTTTTTTGAAGTACTTTGTAGAGATTTTTTGTTCATATAATTTTGTTCAACCCGATCGACACATAAGTAAATGTTTAAGCACATTGTTTTTAACAAACTGAAGCATGAAAGAGGTAAGTTAATGTTCTTGTATCACATCTATATATATGTGACTTGCTTATAAGTAAGTGAATATGAATGTGTGTGTTTACTTGTTTCTTAGGAAGAGTCTGATATATATGTGACTGGCTCATGGAATTTTTTTGTTTGGGGCCCTACTGCATTGGGATATGGATCTTCTTGCAATCAATTAATTGTCCAAGGTAATTCTTTGCTTGCGTCCTTGAAGTTTTATTTTGTCAATATTGTGTGGTACTATAGAACTTTTTCTTCTATTCCTTTTAATTTGTATTGAACAAATGGAAAATCTTACAAGGGTATACTTTGTCACGTGGTATATTGGATAATGTTGGGCACTTCATTCTAGTAACAAGCTCTCAGCCTAAATTGCCGCAAGCCAGCAATGAATGGTACGTTGATACAATTTGTTTTGACACGAACTCCTTTAGTTGCCCAATCATCTGCATTCCACAAACTGGTATATATTCTCATTCATTGCTTGTTAGAAAAAGCTATTCCTTGATTATCGTAGTTGTACAAAACTCTGATTGGGGTGCAATTTGGTTGACAGCATTTCAGGCCTTTTTTTTTTGTTCATGAACCTGAGTACTTGTTGTAATCTTACTCTCTGTTTTAATAATCTGAGAGAATTGGTGCATGATTATTCATAGTTCATATTTATTTGTGATGATTGTTTAATACCTTGACCACTATTGTACTTGTAATGATAAGACATGCTAAGACTTATATTTTCATGGTTGTTTTTTAACGCCAACCACGCCCTATAGCAATTGCTTCCCTTGCTGGAGAAAAAATTGTTAAAGTTACATGTGGAACAAATGATACAGGTTCGTTCATACAACTTTCTTTGATGGTATGCAGCCACTCTTGAAACCTGTTGGACATGCGTGTTAATACTTCCATTTTCTGATATTTAATATATTTCTTAATGAAATGCAGTTGCTGTGGATTCTAATGGTTTCTTGAGGCTGACTTTTTTGACATCTCATTTGTTTTGTCAAATTTTGTATACCATGTATTTTAATGGAATTTTTTTGTTGATGTTTACTTTTACTTTTAGGTGGGGTCTTCGCGGTAATAGAAGATTTGTTAGAAGGATAAGCTTGCATTTGGTTACCTTCATTTCCACAACTTGAATACCCTTTCTAGCTATCTTCTCTTTATCCTCTCACTCTCCACCTCCCCCTCTTCATCTAACATTTTAAAGTTTTGTTAACTTTTTCTACATTTCAATTTACAGACTAGGACATAAAGAGCAGAAGGATGAATGGGCTCCGGACGTGTTAATGTATTCCTGTGAACTTTTCTTGTACTGCAGGTACTAGTTCTGAACATGAGGGCCCGAACATTATTTTGAAAACTGATTTTCAGATTATAATCTGAAAATCAGTTTTCAAAATAATGTTCGGTTTTTAACTATTTCTTGTATTAGCTTTTTTGTTGTAAAGACTAGGAATAAGGATATATTTGTGGTCTTGGCTTTCCATTTTTCACTCTTTGATGATTTGTCATTATTCAATTTCAGTGGTTATATATGCTAAAACAAACTGTTGAATTGTTGCTTTACGAAACAAGATAAATACTTGAAAACAATCGATTATGCTTCTTCTCTCCTCTTGTGTGTGTGTTTTAAATAAATTGATTCCACTTAGAAAATTCTTCTATCAAGTGAGTTTCCTTTTACCACCACTGCCTTTGAACTTTAAGTTTGTAATAAATCTTCTGTTTCCTATGTATTTTACTCACGCTTATGGCATGCCTCAACTTTGTAGTGTTTTGAATTGTTATCCACTGATATTTGTGCAACCCCTCACTCATCTGTTTGTTGCTTCTGAGTTTGTTTTTTTATTGCTAAAAATCTTATAGATTATTAAACCCCTTTGTCAACTATTTGTATTAGGCTTACTGGTTTCACCTAACCAGTTGTCATGACTCACTAGTTTGAAAGGGCGGTTTCTGTGTTTCCACTGCGTAAATACCAACAACTTCCTTTTTCCTTTTAGCTTAGCTCCTTTTCATTGAAACTTCATTTTGTGCAGATATTGTGTCATTCATTTGGTACAACTTTTGGGAAAAAAAAATTCTTCTAAAATGTAACAAGATAAAGACAAGATCAATCTCCCAAGATCCTAGCTAAAACATGAATTTTAGAAATCTCCATGATTAAAAATCATTGTTATCTGGTCAAGATGGCTTTAGAGTGCAAAAATCCTATTTGGAAATTAATATAGCAAGCTAAGCTTCTGTTTCTTCATGAACAATTCTTGTATCATTACTCTTTCGAAATTAATACAGCAAGTAGTTTTTGCTGCTAGTATGAGGTAGTAGAATTGTTGTGTGTCCTAAAAGACTAAACTGATGGCTTGTAAT
>JBBPDI010078463.1:0-14543 GCA_037974545.1 Cucumis variabilis | reverse complement strand
TTTATGCAATGAAGTTATGAGATTGAATTGTAAATGACTGTTAAGATGTTTAGAATGGACCGAGGGGATAATTATTACTTACCTAATGTGTAGTTACCTTGCAAGTGTCCTACGGGATCACCACTCTTTTATATCCTACGGGATCATTTAACTGATATGTGTTTCTGCAAAACACTAGACTGATTATGCGTCCTTCGAGGCGTTAGACTGATTATGTGTATTCTACAGGATCACAAGACTGTGACTGTGCATGGTACTCCATTAGGAAGTTAATAATTTAGTTTTCCCTAATGGGACCAGTAGCGAGTCTCTTACTGAGTATGCTTGTACTCACCATTTTATGTTTAATATTTTTCAGGTAAACATAACAGAGGAGGTAGACCAGTGAGAGGCAAGAAAGAGGCATGACTATCATAGGGATTGTCGTCCAAAAATGCTTTCACTTATGTTTGTTTTCTTATTCCATTTTTTATTAGAAAATTATGTGGTTTGACTGAGTTTCATAAACTAGTGTTTTACGAGTTTTACTTTGAAATTTTGGTTATTTTAAACAGGGCCCAAACTCAAATTTTAGTTTCTTTGTGAGTTTGATTATTAATTTAAATTGGAGATTTTGAGTAAATTAAGGTCATGGTTTTAAATTAATGACTTCGACTTAGTTAGAAAAGTTGGGTCGTTACATATTTAGGTAAGACGAGCAAAATTTTCATGTTATAGAGGTTAATTTAGGAATTCTTAAGGAAAATTTTGGATGTTTTCATGATCAATATATTAAATATGGATTTTTCAGATCAAAGAGACTTAAGAGGAATTTATAATGAAGGATACATACAAGTATTGTGAGTAACACATAGATTTCAAAAGTATTTATTAAACATGTGATTTTCAAGTTATTTTTCAAAAATATTATTTATGATAAATGTTTATTGAACTGATATTTCAAGCTATACAATGATTTACTTATGAATGCAAATGAATATTTCAATGTTTTCAAATGTGTTCTCCTAGTCCACATATTTTTATACCTTAAAGGAGGAGGATTATAGTGACAATTGTTTCCTATCGACTATTCTGTCTGCAGACGAAGAGGTTTAATACTGCTCGTGGCTATGGAATATTGTATTCAAAAAGCTATGCAAATGTTTCAAGTATAATGTTTTGAAATGACTGTTAACTGATAAATATATTTCAACTTCAATTTTATATTAAACTATTTTATGAAAACTTGTTTTATAAAATCATTGCTCACTAAGTCTTTCGACTTCCACTTTTAAAATGTTTTCCATCTTTCCATATACAAATTGTGACTCTCTGCATGCTGCATATACTACTACCAGACCAATCTAACTTTCAATCATGAAAGAAATAGATTTGTTAAAAGTAGTACTGTATTTAAATTAAAAGTTTGTATTTATATGTTTTATACATTTTACTTGGTATTTATAAAAGGCATTTCAAAGGGCTACACTACAATTTTAAAGTATTTCAAAGTTAAAGACTTCCAATGTTAGATGTTTCATATTTTCAAGCAAGGGTCAGTTGAAGTTCTTTGAGAGAAGAATGGCTTCAATTGACATCATGCCACATCTCTGGCCAAGAAAGCAGGTGCTCGAGGTGGGTATGACAAAATGCGTAAGCTAATATTCCATCGCTTGAAGGTAGACAACGAGATAAGGGTGACTGGAGATAAAGGCATTGTATTAAGTGCCAAGAGCTAGGTGTTCTGTAGGATACTGCCAGAAGAAGTTGTACGCCCAAGAGGTCGAGGTGAGGAAGTGAACGTTTTGTCAAGCAACATGACAACTTGCTGTGGAAAATGAAATGACGGTAACTTTTTGGGAAGAGAAAAAGACAGTCGAACATTTAAGAATTTGGATTTCAAAGAGATAAGGCGTGCATCTCAAGATAAAGTCAAATAGTCGTTGACGATCACGTTATGTGTCAAGTTTGGGTTGGTGGCATAACATTGTGCATTAATAAGATGACACATGTTAAGTAGGGAAGTGACCCTTGGAGGTGAAAGACTAACAAGATCGAAATTGATATGCAAAAAGTAAAGAATTATGCAGAATATATAGGCAAGGTCGTTATCAATGCATTTATGTTACGAAATTAAAGGAAACTACCATGACAAAAAATTATTTGTAGTTTACCCTTGACTTTTACCGTAGATAGGTGCAAGCACGGGTATCGAACCCAAGAGAATGTAGGATAGATGTTTTCTTGAATGTAATGCTTGAAAAGAATGAGATTAGTAACAAAAAGAAAAGAAAAGCATTGAAAACAATTTTTGGAGAAATTATAAGGGAGAATGAGAAGGAGAATTTAGTTTGCAATACAATTCACAAAAAGATATATTAAAGATTGAATTCCAAGAAGAGAAGTGAGGGATGGGCTTAGGCATGGATCTAATCTTATCATTGAATCAAATAAAGTAAAGGAAGTTGAATCGTGCTTAATTAAGAGGGAATTTTTTATTAAAGATTTCTAACAAGATCAAATTGCTTGATCTTGGAGGAATTTTGAATCAAAGTTTAAGACAAGAGATGAATTTCATGGGGGGATTAGTTTAATTCTTGTAATCTTAACTAAATGGGAATTAAGTTGTGCACTAAAAAAGAATGTATTTAATTTTCAAGAATTGACTCAAGAACAAATGAAATTTATAAGACATCAAACAATTTCAAGAGTGGGAGAAATAAAGTCAATAATCAATAGAATTTTTATGTAGAAACAAGCAATTCAATTAATCTTCCACTAATTGATGTACTAAGGATAAATTGCTTACAAAGATTGAACCAAAAAAATCAAAGATCAAGAATCAAAATTACAAGAATTAATAAAATTGAATCAAAGATCTAATTCTTGATACAATTGATTGATGATTCTAACAAAAATTACATCAATATCAACGATTAATCAAACTCTAATTATAATGAAAAATAAAAATTATGAAATTCTCAAATATTAGAATCACCTAAGCCCAAATTACCTCAAGAAATTAGCCTTGCATCTTCAATAAGTTTGGAAAATTTGTTGAAGATCCAAAAATTACAAAACGACGATAAATAATTTGGAAATTGGGAGAATTTGGGAGTAATTTTGGAGGGAATGGTGAAATTGAATTCAATTCTCTATGAAATTAGGAATTATTATGGGTATTTATAGGAAAAATGGGGGAGTTATAGCAAATGGGCCCAAAATTACATTTTCAAGCCCATTCCCACTTCAAAATACGAAAAATTGGCATTTTTTTGGATTTTTTACATTTTATTTACAAAAATGGCATTAAAAATAAAGGAGAAAAAATGTTTTACATTGGGGAAGATTCGAACTCTGGTGGCTGAAGGACACGCAGGCGAGGAGATTGTGCCACGTGACGCACGAAGATAGGCTGAGATGGAAAGACATGGATTGAAGGCTCAAATGGGATGATTAATTTGTGCGTGAGGGGAGACTCAAAGCCATGATCTCAAGGCTGGGCGTGTGCAAGTAAGGGGTTGACATGTGTCAATCTTCTTCAATATTTACCAAAATGTCTCCTTATGTTAAATTTGTTCGTTCTTCTTTGTTTGCAATCCGAATTAGGTGATTTTCATGTTGTTGGGTTCTTATGGAAGTCTACTTTTATATTTTGCATAAAAATATAAAAATAGTGAACATATGCATGATAAGGATTGAGAATAGGCTATCTTTAAACAGGTCAATATTTGTCCCAACAAGAACCTCTCTCTATAAATAGAGCCGAAAGCCAAAAAGAAAAAAAAGCTTTTTTGGACAAAAAAGACTTTAAGTTTTCTGATAAAAGTGAGAGGGGAAGGTTTTGAATAAATCGTCAGGCAAAGTGAGAAAGTTGAAACCTGAGAAGGAAGAAGTTGAGGCTAAGTATTTTCTATGAGTGACAATATAAACTATATGTTTTGTTGTGAATGCTAAACTTTTTACATTGTTTTGTTTTATACGCATTTTTTAAAAGTAACAAATGTGATTTATTACCCTTTTGTGACTGATCAAGTATGTTTTATGAGCCTTATTTATGTGAAAGATAAGATTCGTTTCATAAAAATTTTCTAAAAATAAGCGAAATGTTAAATAATTTCCATGAACATTCATATTCTTCTGAAGGTGATAAAGTGTGATTTATAAACAGTTGTGAATGGGTTAACTGGTTTCTAGTATATTTCTAAACTGTTGTGATAATCCTTATTCTGAAAAAGTAATGTTCTATAATGTTATTCGATGAGTATTATTTCCTATGTGGTTGTGTTTATATGATGTTTCACTAACTGTGGTATTTCGTGTTAAGGGTAAGCATTGAGCCGATGCTCCCTTATAGTATTGGCATGGTTGTGTGAGTAAGACAGTAAAATGACTCTGGTTGAGTGTTGCTCCCAGGTCTGTGAATGAATGAACATGGTAGGACGTTTAGTGGAAATCCCAAGTAAATCACATGATACATAAGCGAATCTTTGGTCTAGGTTAGGGGAAAATCACAGACTCAGAGTGAAGCTTGTTATGAAATGAATCTAAAGTATGACGTTGTAACCCTCGCTATGTAAAGTCTAAGTAAGACAGTGATGGAACGGTAGTTGAGTGAGACTCTCAGGTTTGGGAGTGAATGAATATGGCAAAACACTGGTGGAAATCCCAGATAACTCGCATGATATCAGTGAGAGCGAATCTCAAGTCTAGGGGATGAGAAAATCCCAGGTCTCAGAATTGAGCTTGTCGTTGTGGCATTGTGGTGCTCGTTGCATGAATGTTGAACTGTTTCAATTATGCGATATGTGTTAGTTGTTTGATATGATGTACTTTATCTATTATGGTTGATACTATTATCATTTGTAGATTCTATGTGCATTCCCAAAGTGGTTTTCTTAAAACCCATCCCTCACTAAGTTCGTTTGACTTATGTTTTAAGTGTTTTTCCTCCCAAGGTTGTTATGTGTTGAGGCCATGTGAAGGTTGGTTTTGAGACGTTGTAGCCTATTTAAGAAGGAAAGACAGAGTTATTTTGTAGTTTTACATGGCATGCTAGCCATGACATCTCATCATACCTCTAAGGAGTTTGTTAGTGAATGCACTACAAGAAATCGAAATAACTGCGATGCCAAAAACAATGTCGACAAAAGGTGTGTCGTCGTTAATCACTTTTCATTGACACATGCAATGTTACGTTGCAAAAAGTCTAAAAATTAAATTTAATACATTCACTTTCTGCGACGCACAAGAACCAAACATAGCGGAAAGTTTAAAATTTAATTTAATATCTTCACTTTCTGCGATGCACAAGAATCGAAAGTTGGGAAAAGTGGAAGTTGTAAGTGTACGTATTGAAGTGTTAATGGTCACCTTTCTGTGACGTGTGGCAGGTGCACATCAGAAAATGTTTAAATAATTAATTCATTACTTAACTTTTCTGCGACGTTGGGGTTACTCGATGTCGAGGAAAGGGTTATTCTACGACTTGTTCAAAGACGTAGGGGAAAGTCCACTCTATTTCTTCTATCTTCAACATAGAACTGATTACAAAATGAAAGTAAGAGAAAATCAACCGAGAGAGAGGGAGAGGAGGAGATTCGTGCTTCCATCCGTCCATCTTCACCGTCACCGTTGCTATCGCTGGAAGTGTCCTTGTCCCCCTCTTTCTCCTCTGTCACTATTTGTCACTCTCTCTCCTTCCCTCTACTTTCTCCATGTTTTCCTTCTTCGAATCGCTCATCTCCCTCTCTCATTCCTTGTACTTTCTCTCTTTCCCTTCTCTGAATCACTCATCTCCATCCCTTCTTTCATCCAATTTCATTCTCCAAAAATGATTAATCGCTTGAAAATAGACTAATATGGCAACATCGACCATATATGAAAAGGACATAAATAATGGAAGAATTTAGTGGGTTTCTTTTTATATATAAATAAAATAAATAATTAAAAAATATATATTTAAAGCCTTTCGCAACGCACATGTCACAGAAGCCTTTTTCGACGCTGTATCGCAAAAGCCATTTACGACATGCTGCAGCGTGTGTTGGGGAAATTTTCCCATCGTTGACGTGAGCTGTGTCGATGAAAGTATCTCTGACGTGCTTGCCGACGTTGTCCTTGACACCGTAGTAACCTTTCCCGACATTGGTTAGGGTTTTCAATGACATATTGCTATGTTGGGGAAAATCTTATTTCTTGCAGTGATGGCTCTTTAGCGCATAGGGCCCGACTTGGAAGGAAGGTGAGTGCAATACCTAGGTTTGTGATACTGAGCATGTGCCCTAGTTTTTATATTCATATGGTTATTGTACTCATATGTATTATGTTATCTCATGGTTAAATTCAACGTTGTGTTTTATCCCAATAGAAATTTTAGTCCAAGTAGGAGTTTGTTGAAATTTATGTCCTAAAACTTGTAATTTGTAATCATATTCTATTCAATAAAATTGTTATTGAGAAATTAAATACTATAATCCTAAATCCAATAAACTAAGGTCCCGAGGCTATTTTGAGTAAAATTAAACTTTATCTAAAGACATAAATATGGATCAAGTTTGCGTATATAGCCTAAAACGATCTATAGTATATGAATAAAGATTTGGCGCTTTATTCTGGAACACTATGGATGCGGGTCGCTTTGTAGTTAGTACAAAGGATGTGATCCTGAATTGTTCATGTAGAGACATGAAAGTGGGAGCATCCTATGTATAAAGTTTACCTAACACTAAACCATGAAATAGTCATTTTTATGTTATAACGTCGTTTACTGTTTAAAATTGACTATTTCGTTTATTAATGACCTAGGTAACTTAATCTTGAGCTAACTATAAACTTCTATTCATACGAGATTATTCTTAGATCTGTATAGATGAGGGCAGCTCTTTAGCGCTGGCCCAATAACCCTTCCATTTCAGAGGTAAGACTGGGTTGATAGTTGGGGACATAGGGTTAGTAGATAGGTTGTTTCCTTAAGAACTGAGAGAGATTCAGTTTATAGGTTGGACCTAACCAATTTTTCAATAGTAGATCAATGGAACTCAAGGAGTAAGATGTAGTCTCGGGAGTAAAATAGTAATTTGAACCAATGAAGGTTATGTATAACCTCTAAAGGATTAACTTATTCAACATGGTTATATCAAATGGACAAAAATATATCTATAGTGAGGGGAGTGTAGCTACAAGACTTGAGTAGAATGACCCATTAGTTAACAAATGTTGATTATCTCGGTCTAAAAGAGTTTAGCCAACTAATCTCCGATCGTTGGAGTCCATGATCTATAGGTCTATTAGTTTTCCTTGCTAGCTCATATGGAATAAACTTAGAACAGTATGATAGAATGAGTCGAATTGTTATATTTAAGTGAAGAGAGAGAAATTGATAAGTATATGTTATATAGTCATCGGTTATCAAATTACAAATAAAGTTTAATGTTTATATGGGATTTAAATATTAAAGATATGAATATGGATTCATACTTGGAAGCTTGAAAAATGATGGAAATAGTCAAAGTTGTAAAAAGTCAAAATATTGACTTTTTTTTTAAAAGTCAAACTTTGACTGACAATATATTCAAATATGATTTGAATTTTGAGAAAATGAATGCGGATTCATGCTTAGAAGGATAAAATTAGTCAAGACGGATAAAATGATAAAAAAAAAACAAGTTTGACTATTGGTAGTGAAAGCATAGGGAATATTTCTTACATCTTCAACCTCTTGAGGTGTCTTAGGACATTGTTCCTTTGACAGATTAACTCCATATGTGTATGGCAACAAATCCTTGTTTTAATTCTACATTTTATAATTAGACAATATTTTGTCTAAATAAGATGCTTGAGAAGGCTAGTGTTTTGTTCTTATGATTTTGAACAATTTGGATCCTAAGAACGTATTATGCATCTTCCAAATCTTTCATTTGAAGTACATAGACTCCATTTTGAGGTCCATAGCTTTGATCCATTGGTCACGATCCACATCATTCATTGTTTGTTTATAGGTTAATAGATCCTCTATGCCATCATCAGGTATGACGATTTGAGTTTCAGTTAATCCCAAGTAGCGATCAGGTTGATGAACAACCCTCCCACTATGTCGAGGCTCTCTTAACTCTTGAGAAGGATGTGATTGACCAGATTTCCTAGTTTTATTAACTACTTTAGTGGATGAACTAGGTTTATCCGTAGCACTTTTGAAAATCTAATTTAATACTAGTTTACTACGAGGTTGATGATCCCTGATGTGGTCTTCCTCTAAGAATGTAGCATTTATGGATATAAATACTTTTTTTGACGATTATAAAACATATCACCTCTTAGTTCATTTGGACAACCTACAAATAGGCTTAATTTTGAATGGTGTTCCAATTTCTTAGAATTTTGCACCAAAACTTATTCGGAGCATCCCCAAATTCTAAAGTGACATAAACTTCATTTACACCCTTTTCATAGCTCATAAGGCGTTTCTAAAACACTTTTAAAGGGAACGTTATTCAAAATATAGAAAATAGTTTCTAAAGAATATACCTAAAAAGAATCTGGCAACTGAGCAAAACTCATCTTAAAGCGAACCATGCCCAACAGGATTCGATTTCTTCTTTCGGATGCACCGTTCTGCTGGAGCGTACTTGGTGTAGAGAGTTATGACTGGATTTCATATTCTATCAAATATTCTTGGGATCGCAAGTCCATATACTGTCCACCTTCATCTGATTGAAGTATCTTTATTGTTTTACCTAATTCATTCTCTAATTCAGCCTTATATTCTTTGAACTTTTTAAGAAAATCAAACTTATGATGTATTAGGTAAATATGACAAATGCTTGAATAATCATTAATGAAGTAGAGAAATATTCATACCCTCCTTGAGCTTTAATATTCATTGGTCCACAAAGGTCCGAATCTAAGAGCTCTAAAGGTCCTTTAGCTCTGAGACCTTTTTCAGTAAAAGATCTCTTGGTCATTTTTCCTTCAAGACAAGATTCACAAGGAGGTAAAGAGTTATCTTCTAACTAACTTAGAAGTCCACTCTTGACCAATCTCCCAATCCTATTGAGATTCATGTGATCAAGTCTCAAGTTTCACAAATAGGCGTTAGAAGAAACTCTTTGTCATTTATTTTGAGTTTTGACTATTTTAAATATTTCAGTATTTAAGACAAAATTTTCTCTGCCTGGTCTTAACTTATATAAGTTATCTTCAGGTATAGCAGAGCAGACTTGAATACCTTTATAGAAAACAAAGACTTCATTAATTGCAAAAGATATTTTATACATTTGTTCCAAAATACAAGAGATAGATATGAAATTTCTTCTCATTTTAGGTACATACAAGACATTCTTAAGTATGTTATATCTATCTTAAAAAAATAACTTTAAATCTTCCACTACTTTACTTAAGACCATCTCTCATGTTCCAACCTTAAGAATGATCTCTCATTTTTAAAGTCTTTTCCAAGAACTATTTTCCTGAAATGAGAAGCAAATATGGTTAGTGGCGCCTGAATCTAGTATTCAGGTTGAATTTTCATATTCTACTAAACATGTTTCAACAACTAGTAAATTATATTTACCTTGTGTTTCCTTCTCTGTCTTTTTATCTACAAGGTACTTTGGGCAATTCCTTAACCAGTGCCCGTTCTAGCAATAGTGGTAACACTTAGCTTTCTTTATAGCTTTCTTTCCCTTATTTTGCTTGGGAGTCTTTCCGTTTCTCTTTTTCTTTATTTGAGCATTAGGTTTTGAGGGTCCAACTTTAGTTTTAGAGGACGATCCTCATGAAAACTTCTTTTTTTGTGGTAGAAACAATTGCTTCCACTTGCTTTCCCTTACCCACGATAAGGTTCTAGAATCACTGAAGCTTGTTAAAAAGGATTGTTAGATTAAACTCTATCTTGTTCAGAGAACCATTCGTTTGAAATGGTATGAAGCTCTTCATAAGAGATTCTAAGATAAAGCTAACCTGATTAGCCTCATTGAGCCACCACCATTTAATTTGAAGTGTATCATCATGTCAAGGACATGTTTTCTAACAGAGGCCCTATTTGATTGTCTCATGTCTTAGGGACCATCCTGGTTGCCCAAACATTTTCCTTAATGAATCCATAATCTCTTTGGTTCTGGCTAAGGATTCATGTTTCTTTGCCAAAACATCACATATGCTGGCAAGAATGTAGACACGAGCTTTTTCATTACCTTTTACCCATCGATCATATGCTTTCCAACTAGTTCGGTTAGCATTGGAGGTAGGGATTTATGGATATTCCTCAATTAAGACAAATCTTAAATTGTCAACCACTAGTATTGTGTTAAGATTTGATTTCCATGTCGCATAATTATCGCCATAAGTTTTTCAGAAACTAAAAGTTAAATATTGAGCTATCCATTGTGAAAATACAAACATATTCTCTTAGTAAAAAACTATAATCGTAAAGAAGCCAATTTAATTTTGCAATTATTGATAATATATCCTTCATTATTTGTATCTTGCAATAATATTTCAAAGGTTTAGAATAACCACCATAAAAATGTAGTCGATTAATTCGTCCTTTGAACCAAGACAATCTTGATTAGATGTTGATGGTTGTCAATTTGGGATAATGTTGTCACATGCGGACAAACTAGGACTTAGTAGTTGTACTTTCATATAATGCAATTGTAATACGTTACGAAACAGGTTTATCGCACGTTAGCTTCTTACCATAACTTTTTATATTGTGCAATTAATTCTATGTGATGGGTCATGGGTAATGATCATAGCATGTGAGATGCTCACTATGTACCTCTTCATCGCATAGTAACTAAGTCATCGTTGAGTACAAGTTTTCCTACTACTCTTCCAAATGTAAGCGAACAATACGGTTACTTGGGTGATCCAGGGTCGAACACAGGTAATTGTTTCCAGATATTAGTTCTAGAGTTTACTTGTCTTTTAGGCGTTGTAACAATTAAGTTAAAAGAATACAAAAAGAACTACAAATACATACTTACACCTAGAGACTCATGCACAGGGGAATAGATTTTGGAAATATGGAAGATTGAATGAACTAACTTGTATGCAAGAGAAAGGTAAAGGTTTATGCATTATTAAGTGATTAAGCAATGTGAGGCCCTCGATACGATGTAACTTGCATAATCGGCCCATGATTAAGACGACCTTCTCTCAAAGTGTTTAGACGCCACACTTGCTTGCCTTTCGAGAAGCAAATGACTGCACTTGATTATGTGAGATATATCTAGAAGGTTTCTCTTATAAGACTTATAGAACTTCTCGTTTAAGGACAACAACCTCTCATTGCCTAATGTCCATACTTGTTCGCCTTCCAGGATACAAATGTTGGAAGTTATCTCGCTATAGTGGAGTTTTACCAAACTCCTCCTTGTGCACATTAGTCTTATCCTTGCTACTTGCCCTTCCAGGTCATTGGCGAATGACATTGGTCAGGCAATGAATATTGGTCAACTAATGCAATGAGACTTATAAGTTAAACTCCTTATCAAAGACTTTTCACAACCCTAACTACTAATATCACAAAGACAGATGAACAGTAGAGACATGGATGGATTGAAAAGTGTAAAAAGATACACTGTATTAAATAACGAAGGCCTTTGGCAATGTACAATATAACTGCATACAATGTAAAAAAAATAGTAAAATAGAAATAGGAAGAAAATAAAATACAAGTTAGGATGAACGGGGGAAGGACTCTTCTCCTCTCAAGCTTTCGCGTTACAATATGATCGGATAAGATGAAGGAATGTTGTACAAACGGTGGTGAGGCTAGTCCTTACCACTAACTCTCTAGTTTTGTTGTCCATGTAGGCCCCCTCTCGCCCATTCAGGTGTCCTCGTTCTTGGTAGAGATGAAGTTCTTTTATAGGCATTTTTAGACAAAAAGTTTTTTATTCCTCTGAGATTGTTAGCGCTGATTTTGATCCTATGAGGTCACATCACTCCAACTACCATTTTTATCTTCTAGTGAGGTTTTCTTGAGTGATGACGTGGTTTCTCGCTTGGAGATGTTAATCGCCCGATGAGTTCCCATCGCGTAGTCCTTGTGTGAGATGTCTCCTATGATTAACTACTTTCTTTCTTTGTTCATTATCTTGCGTTTAGACATGTTAATCGTGTAAAATAGACATGATGCTTATGTAAAGTGTATTTCTAAATACTTACGTTTTTAACACGTAAGTTACGCGTTCTGATCAACTTCTTATGCGTTTTGACCTCTTCATTCTAATAAAAGCGGTTATAATAATGGATATTTATACATGTTATCAGCTAACTCTAGAATAACTGCTTATTCTTTATAGCACTTAATTATTGCTACTTTGGTCGAGAATGTATTAACAACTTAGTAATTCTTGTAAGTGTAACCCACCATTTTTAGATCTATAGATCAGAATCCATACGCTTCAAAAAGTGAAAATTCAATATGAAAACCGATCTAAGAAAACCTATCCATATTTGGAGTTCGCGGTGTTCTAAATCCTATAATACAGTCCTTTGAAGGAAATGTAGCTCCAGGGTAGACAAGCAAGTGCATTATAGAAATCTCACAGTGCGATCTAATGGAATAGACCGTGGGATGTGTTGTCACATATCCCTCACCCACTTACTATGAGCTACTTCCCCTAGTCACCTTGATATTGATCCATGCAAATACTCTTCGAAGGGAGTTCGCTCCTATGCACGACCCTACACCTGCGACCTCACGTTGTGAACTCTTAGGTACGCTAGAGCTAAAAGTACACTACTTCTTTCTAGCTCAAGTGTCCTATAATGGTTTTAAGGGTAATATGTTACTTCAGGATTATATTTATGCTAACTTAAACAAATCCTAAGTCTAGGTGAAACATCCGAACATAACCCTTATATCGGATTGTAACCTACAATGTCTAGGTGATAAACCAATTTTATTACCTTACATCTCTCATGCATGCCCATAAAATTAGGTTAACTAGGCTTAAGAATTGATTAAGATCTCTATGTAGGAGGTGTTCCAGAAACCGTCAACTTAAGAACCCTAACCTTTTGTAACCAGTTTTACAAGATATCCACATAATTCTATGAAAGAAAAATTGATATTGTTTAACCTACGTTAGCATGCATGTTATCTTTGTTATAGATTTTAAAAGACTATTTGATTTTATAACACATAAAAACTATTAAATTAACCTATGACATACATTCATGCAATATATATCATTATATAAAGAATTCAATTTGATATGGATTTAATTAATCTATTAACTAATTTCATCAAAACATATTTAAACAAAATTAATTAAATTAATTAAACAATTAATCAATCATATTAACTAATTAACATGCATACAGTATATTATAACAATTATAACATACTTTCAATGCCTGAACATGTAAACCTATGGTTGGATTTTAAATCTATATAACATACAATATCCACATACAAATTTAAAAAGAATTAAAAAGTACATCATATGCACAATTTAATTATAAACACCCTAAAATAGACTGGTTTTGACTTCTAAATTAAGGTAACAACTAAATTATTACAACAATAATTTAATGTACTATATTGAGCTCCCGAATCACTCGAACCGGCTAAAAACAATCAATCTACATTGAATCGACCCAAAACCACCTTGAACCAGCCCAATGAAAGATGAATCAGCTCAAAACAAAACAGATTGGCTTCAACTAGCACAACACCATCACAATACGCCAAATGCAGGTTATATTGGGTTGTGGATCAAAAATCAGACGTGCAAAAGATCGGATGTGTGGCGCAACAAGACAGACAGGGGCCGGATCGAATCCAGATCAGGCACACGGGCACAGGCTGGGCCGAAATGAAAGTTGGGTCGCGCATGAGATGGGCTAGACAAGTAATTGGACTGGGCCATCGAGTAGAACACACAGGCGCGGGTCAACTAGATCATTAATTGGGTGTTCAACTGAGTTATCGGGTCTGAAGATCAAATTTGGGTCTGTCCTTTTGATTTCTTCAAATTTAATCTTTTCTCTCTCCATGTTTTTTTGCAATTGCAGCCTAATTGCAACTTTAGTGACTCTTATAAAATTACAGACCCTCAATAATATTATTTAAACCATGAAACCCAAGCAAATTACAATAAATGAATGAAAGAAACACTTAATTTACAGCCAAAACATGGCAATTCAGTGAAATTGAGTGGAATCCATCACATGCAATTGAGTGAAATTAAAATATTCTCTGATACCACATGATAGAATTGAGACATGCGAAGTGAAAACCAAATCTAAATTTTACTTTAATTTCTAAAATTAATATGCATACTTTTAAACCCTAAATTAAAATGAAATTAGGATTTTGAGAATATTTATATTCTAAGCTCTGATTGTTGTTCAAACTACCACTAAGGTTGACCTACTATCCTTCAGACTCATGATTAGATTGTGGAACTTGTTGGATGAAGGAAACCGGAGAGAAAAATAAATGGAAATAAAGGATTGGATGTAAACCCGATATTTTCTTGGTCTATTCTAATTTAATTTATTCTTTTATTTGAAAGGAATAAAAAGAAAAAGGGAAATCAAGTATA
>JBBPDI010078431.1:0-14555 GCA_037974545.1 Cucumis variabilis | reverse complement strand
GTTAGGGATTAATAACAGACGAAGAAACGAGCAATCAGGAGATATCAGACAAATCAGAATGCCTCAGGATTTGCTAACAAACTCATAAATCAAACAACAAAACTAATTAAAAAAAAGCGAAAATCAACAATTCAAATACCTAAAAGACAACAACGTGATTCATACAATTAATTGATAAACAGATAAAAAGAAATCAGCTAAACAGAAGAAATTAAGAAGAAAACAAAGGCCAAGTAAAGTTAAAAGAGGACCTGATAAGCGGAAGTGGCAACGCCGAAGATGAAATTGGGAGGAAAATCATGGCGAGATAATGGTTTAGCGTTGGGACCATCGGCATCCTGTTGATGATGCTCCAAGACTTCCTTCTTCTTCGGCATTATCGATGAGTGAAGAAAAAGGGGATTGAAAATTGAAGAGAAAAATGGTTGACATGTACTTATAGTGAAAGAATTGACAGTTGAAGATCAGGGGGGCCATCAAAAAAAGAAAACTGCAAAAGAGGTACTTCCAACTTTACGATGCCAAGGGTGTACTGTGTACTGTGTAGTGTAAGAATTTGAAAACTAAATCATTGTTTTAAATTTATACTAAAGGCAGAAGTCATAAATGCCCTCCCTTCATACAATTTCTTTTTTTACTTAGAGATCCAAATTTCCAACTTTTCGTTTTCCTTTTACCCATTACTACCGAAATGCATACACGTGTGTTTAAATTTTCTCTGAATTTTCTTTATATTATTTATCTTCAATGATAAGCATTTGACATAAATTTCGTAATGAAAAAATATTCCTAAAACTATATGTATTTTCTTTTGAATTTTTTTTCAAAAATATAATAAATTGGTCAAATAATTACACTATAAAAAATTTTGAAAACGTAAAAGAGTACCTACAATGAAAAATACAAAAAATGCCTCAATCAACATGCTATTAATTGGTCACTCGTGGGTGTAATAGATTTGGTTACACGATCGTTTAGATTCAACTATTCTTTTTAGATTGATCGTTTAGATTTGTGTAGTCAAATCTAAACGATTTTTTTTTAAGATTTTTTGCACATTACATGATCTTGAACCAAATAATATTTTGAAAAAAAAAATAAAAGAAAAAATGTAGGACAAGGAGAGAAAAAGATGATGGAAAGGAAAAGAAAAATTACAGAAGAAAGGAAGAAGATGAAAAGAAAGGACAAATCTGAAATATTTTAAAAAAATGGTCGATTTCATAGACATTTTAATTTTGTTCATGGATCGTAAATATTTTGTGTTTTGTTATATTTACCAAATTTTACTTTTTTTTAGATTTATTTACTATAAAAATGAAATAAATTATGGTTGCTGATCTTTGGCATGTAAATTTTTATTTATGGTAAAATATAAAGTGGTGAATAAATCTACTTTTTTTTCTTTTTTAAAAGTGAAAATTAAGAAATACTTGACCTTAAAGTTTAAAATACTAAAAAATATATAAATGAAAAATAGTTGAAGGATATAATCAAAATAAGTGGGATAGAAATTAAATAAAAGTTATATATCAATTAAAATTTATAAAAGAACAGTATAATGAAATACTTTTTAAAAAGACTATTACACTGACCCCAATAAGTAATTCATATATACTTTACTGCTTGTAACATACAAGCTAAGTTGGAGATTTATAATTGTCAGATTTTATGTCAAAAAAACTCGTAGTTAGTAAATGTACGTAATTTACTGACTGTTATTAATAAAGTTGTATTATTGTAATTTTCATTAAGTGTTATTAGTTATTTTATTAATTTTGTCTTAATAAATCTAAATCCAATTAACTAATTAACATTCTAAGTTGTTTTATGAGTCTTTGAACTATATGTGGAAACATACAAAGATCAATATTCGAAATACATCTTAAAAAGTTTAATAGTATAGGGATAAGGCTCGGTATTTTATCTTGGTAACACTATGAATACGACTCATTTTGTATTTGATACAAATAAATAATCCAACGCATTTGTATAGGTGACATGCAAGTGAGGGTTGTTGAGTTTTATGTCCTAAAATTCATAAATAGTAAATGCAATCCATTGACCTCTTTTAATAAAGTGTTGTTATTATAATTTCAATAAGTGTTGTTGATTGTTTGTTAGTTTTGTCTTAATAATATACATCCAATAAACTAACATCCTAAGTTGTTTTTATGAGTCTTGGACTATATGTGGAGACATAGAGATCAATGTTGGAGATACAACTCAAAGGATCTATAGTATAGGGATAATGCTAGGTACCTTATCTTAGTAAAACTATGGATAAGATCCACTTTGTATTTGATGTAAACACAATAATCTAACACATTCATATAGATGACATGGAAATGAGATTACCATATGCAATGAGTTTACATAAAATTAGGCCACGAAATGGTAACCACTAGATGTAACTCTGTTAACTAGTTAGATTTCTATTTTATTAGAATGATCTAGACAACTTAGTCTTACTTTGGAGTATTAAGAACTTTTGTTCGTAAGGGATTGTCCTTTGATGGTGTTTGCGGGATTTGATCATCGTTGACTCAATAAACCTACTCTTTTGGGGACAAAACTAAGTGGATAGATGGAAACATAACTGCAAGATGGAATTCACTCTTTTTTTTACTTTAAGGTAAAGAGATGAGTGTTTCCTTAAATGATATCTCTAAGACTTGAACAAAAGGCTCTACCATCTCTATTAGAGAGAGATGTCTGATAACTTGTAGAAATACAAGTTATTATGACCTTTTAGGTAGAACAATGGAGCCAAAACGCATGATAATGTGTCAAAATGCGTAGCTTCTATCGCACATTCATAAATGTAAGAGAATACAACTTGCATAAGTCTCCACACATGTTTTACCGTGCTTTTCAGTGTTTTATCGTAGGTTTATAAAGAAAAGAATGTTGCTTTTTGTTATGTTTTATTGGCTTTTATAAAGAAAATGAATTTAAAAAAAATGAATTTAAAAAGAAAATGACTTTAATATTATTATTTTTCTTTATGTCTAACGGCTAGTTTTTTTTAAAAGATGGTGAAGTTGCTTTATTGGGTTTTTAAACAAAGTATTTTGAAAAGACATATTATTATATTATTATTTGTATTGTGCCTAACTGCTAATTGAGTTTAAATCTCAACCGTTCATACTACATCCAATGCCCCAAAATGATTTTAAATTTATCTTTCTCCTCTTTTTAAATACTTCACTTTTCCCAAATTTTTTTAAAAAAGACAAGATTATTAAAACTTTACAATCCTCAAAAAGTGCAAAAGCCAACATTGTTATTCTCTCTAAAGCTTCCAATTTTTATTCTTTTCATATTGTTCTTGAGAGAATTTTTATTGTATTGTGAGGATTAAATTTGTGAGCTTCAAATTGTATACTCACTCTTTTAGAGAGTTTTCTTTTGTGTGATTTAAAACTTCAACATATTGTAACAGTTGGATCCTAACCCGTGGAAAGGATCGAGTTTGCTTTTGGGAGCAAGTAGCGGTTCGACTCTAATCCGTGGAAAGAGTCAAAAGAAGATTTTCAATCAAAATCTCAAGAGGTGCTTGAAAAAGTGGATGTAGGTTGAGTTTAACCGAGCCACTATAAAATTACGATGTCTTCTTTTCTAATTATTTTTGCATTTAATTTTAGTTACATATTCTTATTGATTGAGGTTGATTGCATGCTTCCATTCATATCTTTTTATCATTCTTATTGTTTAACAAATTTTAAAAAGTTCTTTATTTAATTAAAAAAATATCTAATTAGTTGAATTTACCTTTTATTTGTTAAAAAGTTTAATTAAATCCTATTCACCCCCCTCCCCTCTAGGGTTGTCATACCAATCCAACACCTCTAATGAACAACCTGTTTATGGTCCAATCACTAAACATAAATCTCTTGTGCCATAGAAAAGGTAGGACCCTTTATTCAAGTTCCGGAGATACTATTTAAGGAAACTCTCATATACTTACTCTAAAGTCGGAAAAAAGTGAATTTCATCTTATGTGATTATGTTCTCAGCTCCCCACTCGATCTTACCCCAAAATAATAAGCATATTGAGTCGAAAATATTGCAACTCTCACCTATACAAATCAAAAGGATAATCCCTCACAAACAAGAGTTTATAACATTGCAGGATTAAGACTAAGATACATAGGTCATCCTAATAAAGTAGAAACTTAACTAGTTGATGGAGTTACATCTAGTGGTTACTATTTTGTGTCTGATCTTATACAAACTCACTACATAGAATACCCTTACTCACATGTCACCTACACAAATGTGTTGAATCATTGTGTTTGTATCAAATGCAAAGTGGGTCGTATCCATAGTGTTACCAGGATAAGATACTCAACCTTATCTCTATACTATAGACCCTTTAAGCTATTGCATCTTAAACATTGATCCTTGTACGTCTCTACATATTATTCAAGACTTATCAAACAACTTAGGATGTTAATTTATTAGATTTAGGTTATTAAGAAAAAACTAATAATATAATCAATAACACTTATTGAAAATGTAATAATAACACTTTATTAATAACGGTTAATGGATTACATGTATTATCTACCAGTTTTAAGACATAAAACCAAACATATACATACATATATACAAGTATGTATTTATATATGTGTTTATATATGTAAATATATACACATTTTTTTCTTTGAAGGTGAGACAAAGGATCAGGGTAGGGTCGAGGCTGGAGTTATGGTTGGGGAATGTATTCCTCATCCTCGATCCTGAAATGTAAATGGGGAAAAAGCAATCTCTCCCTCCCTCCCTCATTCCCCATGTATTCAAGGATTCCCCACCTCATTCGAGGTAGGTCCCTGCAGGCTTTGGGCCCTACAGGTTAAAAGAGCATCTATACTCTCTATGGCATAAGAGTGATTTATTTTAATTGGTTGGACTAAAACAAGTTGTTCATTAGAGAAGCACTAGTATTTAAGGACTAGGAAGTATCTTAGGGGTAAAACAGTAATTTGATCCAACTGGTGTTATGGACATTTGTGAAAGACTAACTTGCTGTCATTGGTCTACATTCGTGGACACTGAAATACATCTACTGTGAGAAGAATTCGGTTATGAATCTTTAATAGAGTGTACACACAGTTAATGAATATTGATTAATATAGTTAATGAGTTTAGCCAATTAATCTCATATCACTATTACAAAAACAAACTCTTTTGAAAATTTTAAACTACTAAGAATTATTATTCTTGACGGTTTTAAAATCGTCATTGAAGCTAGTGTCAAGAAAGTATAGGTTTTTTATAGTTAATAAAACGTCAATAATAGTGAACGTTCACATTTTCTAAACATCAAGTATAAAAATGCTCATGATAGTTAAAAATCGTCACGAGTATGATGCTCATGACATTTAATAACCGTCAATAAATGTTCTTTACTTGATACATGAAAACTGTCAAGAAATTGAATGTTTATAACATTGAAAAATCATCAAGAATGCACTTGTTTATGACATTTTAAAACTGTCAAGAATGTATTTCTTTATGACATTTAAAAATTGTCAAGCATGTTTTGAATTTTTTTTCAAAAAAATTGTAATTCAATTTTATTTTTGTTCATGTATTATGCTCTCATAGTCTAATATAGTGGTTAAGAGAAAATTTCATAAATATATATGAACGACGATATTCATGAAATCTCAATATATATAATTCCATTAGATAGCCACAAATTCAACTTACCATCCTAATTAACTAACTTATCTCAGAACTATATAGCTATAATAAATTTAATCTCAAAAGTATAATAATCAACAATATGGTAGTGTTATTAACTGTACCAATCAACTCCACCCCCAGGGTCATATGAACAATTCCAAAAAATAGGCTATATTATATATACAAAAAGTTTCAAAATGGTAGCCACAACAAAAAATTTCCTACTTCAAAATCACAAAAAGAAGTCACAATCACATGTACGAACTCAAAAAGTCAGCTAACTAACTTGCACCTCGTCTAACTCGGCCTGTAAGTATGGTCTTTGTGTATCAATTTATAAACATGCAAAATTAATTAATTAACACACAATCCAAACAAACCAATTAATGGAAAGCAGTGCCTAATGACCCATATATGAACAACTAAGTTTGGCAAGAGGTCTGAGAAGTTCAATGCAAAGGATTGACAAACCACGCTAACTAAAGGTAACAATCAGAAACTTAAAACTGAATTAATTATGCAATTAGAGCAATAAACAATGGACAAAATTATGAAAACGAATAATACAAACTTCAAATGAAAGGTCTAATAAACTTCTCTAACTAGCCAAAGACACTGAGAAATTTCAATCTTGCATACTATCAAAGGAGAAATTAGAAAATAACACTAACCTGATCAATAATATCATCCAAAGGATTGTTTGGAAGATTCAATGAATGGATAATTGCTAGCAAATTAGACTTTCGATCAAAAGCAGCATCATAACTAATAGTAAGATAAAGAAATATAATTTTCATATGATATTTATGGAACTAAATTTTGAATTTAAAGTTTATTAAACACTTCTCAGGACAAATTTGCCACGAAAGTCCCCTAGTTGAAACCATAAGCATTTAGGTTAGTTGTTCCATCGTGACCTTGAGATGCACTGAGCTGAAAAATAGAAGAAATTATGTTAATGATTTTAGGGCAAAGTTGCCACGAGATGGCCCTATGGCCCCAAGCTAAAAAGTATAAGCAATGATGTCAATGATCTCGGGCCAAAGTTGCCCAAGATGGCCACGAGCTAAATAACATAGACAATTGTGTCAATGATCCCAGGTCAAAGTTGCCTTGAGATGGCCTCGAGCTAAAGAACATAAGCAATTATGTCAATGATCCTAAGTCAAAGTTGTCTCGAGATGACCTCGAGCTAAAGAACATAAGTATTATGTAATATGATCTCGAGGTAAGGTTGCCCCGAGATACCTTCGAGTTTTTCTTAATCTATTTCTCTAGAGGCAATGTTGTTTGGCTTCTTTGATCTTATTTTTAAAATTTAAATTAAACTATCTTGGTGACACACTAGGCTGAGAGAGACCAAGAGATTTTCTTCAAATAGTTTTTTAAAATTTAGGAAGGATCTTGGGGTTGATCCCAGTTGAGATTGACCTCGAGAAAAAAAATCCCCGATCCAGATTTAAATATATTTTTTTTGTTTCTTCCTTCTCTCAGCTGGTTCTTTTGTTTTATGTGTTCATCTTTATTTATAAATGTAAACTCTTTTGTTACAAAAGCTTATCTATGTTTGAATTCATGTTTGGGTAAATACATATTGTAAATATTTTTGTCTTGATTTCTTACCTAATTAACTACGTAGGCAAATCGTAGTGATGCATGCTTAAACTAATATCGAACAAAATAACCTAAAGCAATGAGAAAATGACTTTGTGGAGATTAACCCAAAATTAATCGAATGAGAATCCTAATGTAACGTCCGAGATTAGGAGAAAGACATGAATAAACTGGTATCACATCAGAATGAGAGGGATCCTGAGGACATGAAAGTCATGTTAAGAAAGACTTAAAAGAATTAAAAGTTAATACCTATACTAACAAGGTGCACCTTTCTTTTTGGTGGCTCAATCATAGGAACTTCTCTCTCTAATAAGCCTTTAAGAATTCTAAAGATAATGCTGCCAGGTCGTAGGAGATGCAGGAATTCTGGGCTTGGGGCGTTACACCTAATTAAGAGTAGTAAAAAAGAAAAATTGAAGCTAAATTTATGAAATGAATGTCGTAATTAAGAAAAATAAATAAAATCATTTTAAATTCTGTTTTATTTGATGTATCATATATGCATGAAAAAAAATAGTACTGAAAAATGTCTCGCCCGCCCCAAATGTCACACTACACTACTAAGTGGAGGGCATACCACCTAGACATCCATTGCATATCTCTTCGCCAGATGACATGCTGAAAGCTTAATAAGCAGAACAACTTTTCTTCTTGTCTCTTTGCAAAACTCTTCCACTAAGCCTTAGAGACCTTCACAACTTTTGCACGTAAAAAATTCAAGGAAAATACAATAAAACAGCAGAATAACTTCACTTCTTCTCTTTATTAACTTGACACTTACATAATTCATACAAGATACAGATTACAACTCTTAAGCTTCACTTTGCATAAAGTAAAACCAAGTTTGTTCTTCTCATATCCTTCTTCTTCCCACCAGGGTGTTGTTCTTCACATCAAGGTGTTTAGGAGTATTAAACTCTAATCCCCATCCTTTTTCCTTTCTGTCATATTTTTCAATCCAACTCAAGAACATCCTTTAGGATCTTCCTTTTCTTTCTTCACCATTAAATGATGCTCTTGTGGCAGGGACTTAGAGGCGTAAAGGTACAACTTCGTCCTTCACCTTAGTTGCCCAACCGTCTTTCTTAGTGAATCGTATTGTCTATCATCTCCCTGACTCAGCTCTTTGGCTCTCTGGCTCAACGAGTTTGACCTTAACCAACCTGGGTATTGCTTTTGCCTTTCTTCTGAGCTGTGTCATTCGCACTAAGGAGAAATTTGCTTACCAACCAACTTCTTAGGCATATGATGAGAAGTCATGGCTATCACGCGCATATAAGACTACAAAGTAACCCTGCCTTCTTGATTATGCTCAATTCAGTGCTGGGACTTGAGAATTTCAATTGTAATTAATGCAATTGCAATACATCATCAAGTCAGGTCATTGTGCGTAATGCGCTTATCGTAACTCTCTGTATCACATGCTTCCATTATAGGCGATGAGTCATAGGGTATGATCATAGCATATGAAGAGCTCACAATATACCTCTTCATCGCATGATTCTAAGGTCCTCGTTGAGTATAAGTTTTCCTACTGCTTGCCTAAGTGCAAGCTAAGCAAAATAGTAGATTTACTCAGGTGATCTAGGGTTGAACACAGGGAATTGTTTTAGATATTAGTTCTAGGTTCTACTTTTCATTTAGACAAGTTGAAAGAATTAAAGAATAATAAATTTACAAATTAGCTAATTACATAGCAAAAGTTTGTAATGTGACGTGAAGATAGATAGTATAACGTTTCTAACTTGTATTAGGGAAAAAAAGGCAGGAATGTCCACGCGATATCTTATGAAAAAGTAGAGAGATACCTTTGACGTGTCATAACTTACTAAGACATACTTGTGATTAAGGCGCTTCTCTCGAATGCATATATGCCACATATGACTACTTTTCAGAGATCTATATGACCAAGTATAACTAGGTGAGCTATGTCTAAAAGAAATAACTTATGCATCTAAGTATTTAAGGATGATTACCTCTCAGTAGCCACTATCCATACTTGCTCTCCTTTCGGGATCCACACTTTAGAAATACCTTTGCAGAGAGGCAGAGTTCCTCTCCACGTGTGTTAATTAGGCTCTAGCTACTTTTTCACTCTTCAGGTTGTTTCAAAGTACACGAGACGTTTAAATTCTATTTTGGTCTTTAAACTTTGTATATTGTTCCAATTTATTGATCCCTTTGTCCTTAAACTTTTAAAAAGAGTATATTTTGATTCTTGCCTAGGTTTCTGTTAGGGATGGTGATCTGATTCTATATGTGGATAACTTGGCTATCAAATAAGATAGTTACAATTAGAGGTCATATGAGAAATTGATGTTAGAACTCAAAAAGCCGCTTCTGATCATTACCATTTTGGTGCACTGAGATTTTACTTCACTTTCTCAACTCGTACCAATTTCATCCACAAAAAAAATTTAGTGCCTCAAGTTTGGGACATTATATAATTCATTGAAGTATTTTTTTTCTTCTTTTTCAATGTAAATTATCGTGAGTATATTTTATTTGCAATTTTGTGGAGATTATTTTATACATACTTTATTTATTTTTTATTCTACTCAATGTTCTTCAAATTTAGTTAAAGATTTCAATTTGAAAAAAAAAAAAGAAGCAAATAGTGGGAGAGTTGGGACCAAATGGAAAAGATTTGAGTTTGGAGGAAAGAAAGAGCAAAATTAGTGTTTAGGGAATTTAATCATCCACAAATAAAAGTCATGTTATCGTTTCTTCTAAAACGTGATGGTAAGATAAGTTTTTTTAATAAGTTTGAAACTAAATCAATACTTTAAAAGTTTGGAGATTAAAATAAAGAAAGGTACAACTTTAGGAGCTTAAAAAGTTAAAAAAAAAAAAACCAATTTGTTTTTGGGAAATTGCCAAATATAGGTCAATTTTAGAGAAATAAATTATGTTTAGGATTAATTTGAAAAGAATGAGTTTTAGGACAAAGTACGAATAAAATGTTAATTTTACCCTTAATTAATTTTTCCTTCCCTTCCCTTCCCTTTAACCTAAAATAAAACAAAACATTAAAATAAAAATAAAAAAAGAAAACCCATTTTTGTTCGTTCTCCTCACGCAGTGAAAAAAAAATTGAACTTTCCCGCTTCATTTCTTCTCCTCTACTCTGGTGCCATATTCTCCTCTACTCTAGTGGGGCTACAGTGAACATTGCCTTTCTTCAGTTTTCATTGGGATGTCGGAGCAAACTTTCTTGTGGCAGTCGAACAGTGTAAACCTCTCCTTGTGGCTTTTCTTCACAACTCATTGTAAATCTCTCTTCCAATGAACGTAGGTGAGGGAACGGTGAACGTCGGAGCACACATTTCCATTGTCTTTCTTCAGTCCTGCCTTTCTTCCAGAGTCAGCTGTCATTGTTCAATTTCTTCACCAAATCTCGATAGGTGATCACTCTCCCTTTCCTTTCATATAAATTTGTGATAGTTGTTTTCTTAGCCTGTTTGAAAACTCTCTACCATTGGGTTAGAGTGAGCTTTTGTAGATTGAAACTAGGTAGCACTAAGTATGATCAATTTCTTTAGTAAAGGTAAAAGATGTGACGTTGTAGTTTGGACTATATGTGATTCAACATTTGCTTGCCTAATTCATGTGTTAGTAGTTTTCCACTGTTTAGAAATTTCAATTCTAGTTTATCCTATAAGTTTCTACATCATTTTAGAGCTTTTCAAGGGGATGTTAGGCTGCCCTATTAGTAGAAAAACTTTGTTACAAGTTCTTTTTTTGCGGGGAGGGGATGGAAAAGGGGGGATTTGTCTATTTTTCAAGAAAGATATATTAATTGCTTTTTTCATACTGTAAATGATGTTGAAAATTTGTATCAATCAAGTTTAACAAAATAAATAAAAATAGCCACCAAATAACTACCACATGTTCTAGAAAGCTGGAGGGTACTTATAATTACCTTACAATCTGAAGCAGCATGTTGTTCCAAGGCTGAAGCCTGTTCTTTTGTAAATGGAGACATTAGTTGTTGCAACAAGATCTGTTTGGGCTTAGTACACTAAGTTCAAAACCCATGAAAGATTACTAACCAAAGAAAGATAATGTATTATTAAAAGCATACCCTCTAGCAGAGGAAAGGTAGCATCTATTAATTCCATCTTTACACCATTCAAAGCCTCAACTGCAGGTTCGATATCAAGCACGTGTAGAATTACTAGTTGAGCAGGGCCTAGCGACCCCCTTGCAATTATTGGAAAAATTGCATAACCAATTTGGCTTGTACCATAAAAAGGAAAGCAAAATTACTGCCTCGAATACAATAAGAACTACTTATTACTGGGTTTATAACTTCTAAATAATGAAAGCATACATGATAAAATGTAAGGGCATAAATGATAAAAACATCTTTGTCTCCATCTTCCTTTTTGATCTTCCTCTTCTCTGCATCTTCTTTCCCTTTTTCAAGATTTATAATTTCTACCCTTTCATAACCAATAAATCTAAGAATAAAGAAAGACATGATAATCGTAAGTTTTACTATCTAACAATGATACCAAATTTGTATAAATGAAATATGTAGATCATAAATATATAACTTGAAAAAAGTATAATCTAGCAAATTAAAATAATCAAAGCACACTGGTAAACCCACAAAACATGAAGCAATTCATGCTTGAAATATCATATTGAAAAATGACATATTACCACCTGATCGATGGCTTTGGCTAACTTTATCCTATCTATGACACAAAAAATAATGTCATGTATTGAAGTGGCGTACGTATCTATATCCTACGTTTTTTTTACCAAAGAAATTAAAACTCCATGTATGCAAATATTCAGCAGAAAAAACTTCATTGATCTTTCAAAATCTCAAATAAGGATCCATACCCATATCAAACTCGTCAAAAACTAGAAGAGAAGGGAAGAAATTCATTGCACAAGTACTATTTCAAAACACCAATTGAATGCGAGAGACCATGTGTTCTTTTAAATCAAACTCTTTCTATCTAAAAAATGTGTCTCATCACACTTGTATTTGGTGACTACAAACTAGGAAAAAAAACAAGAACGAAAAAAAACAACAAATTAAAGGGTCATATGGTCCCATAAATCTAACTGCAAAAGAACTTTCCTCTAGTTGCAGGGTCTGATTTAGTGACTAATCTTATATGCTTAACTTCTTGGTGTATGAAATTGGATTGGTACACATTAATCTGTTGTGGCCTTTTTTTTTTACATCGACCACATTTATGCAATTTGGGAGCTTAACTAATAATTAGAATTCTCTTTTTTCTTTGGTCGACCAATTCTTTTGACTACTTTCAGAGGTAAGACAGTCATATGCACATAGTCTTCACTTGTCTTCCAATCTGACTAATTCCCAACTGAGTAGATGGTCTCCGGATATGCTACCAACAAACATTCATTAGTGTAATAATTAGCACATAAACTATAAACATTTATATTACGTTCTCATGATGCAGCAATGACATGTGAGTATGGTAGTTGCTCAGCTTGAAAGTCCTTGCAAGTACACTCTTAAGTATGAAGATTTATGACCTCCTTCTTATCTAATTATTTGACATGGAATTGGTAACAGTCAATTTGATTGACATTCATTGTCAAAGCTTGTCCTTGTTTCTTTTGGGTAAAACTAACTCTGCCAATTTAGTCAATGTAAACATCATTTTGATGCATTCTTCATGACGCTTCCAAAACCAACGCTGTAGCAAAGCTTTCACATGTTTAAGAAATGAAGCAATAGGAAAATCTCTAGGTTCTTTTAGTATAGAATTCATGGAATTTGTTATACTTATTGTCATCATGTTATATCATTTTTCTGGGCAGTGAACACGAGACCACCATGCTATTCCAACGTTATTTAAATATATTCCTGAACCATTAGGAAATGCAATAATACTTCTCCATGTTTCTAGGAATGTGGATTCACAATATGTTCTTGATGCATTAGAAAACAAAGTAGCTACCATGTCATTCTTATATTTACCATTCAAATTTTGAGTCAAACGTTGAACACAAAGGGCGTGGAAAGCGGAGGGGAAAACCAATGAAATACCTTTGGATAAGCATGTTTTCCGATCTGTCACGAAGCTTAGATTAGGCACCTCCCCTATTGCACCTTTCAATTTTTGTAAGAACCACTGTATTGAGGCATTTGTTTCTCAATCAACTACTTCAGTGGCAAGAGGATAAATCAAGAGGATAAATTTGTAGTGACATGAGCTCTATTATTATAATTTTTTTTCTATTTTTGCAAGCGTCCCTTAAAAAGTAGCTAAAAACTAAATAAAATATGCATAGTCACACTCTAAATAAGTATATGACTAATTCAACCTTAGACATTTAAAGTTTGGAGGTTGTGAGATCTTTACAAGACTGCGAGATGAAAAAAAAAAACTAAAAGCATGCTAAATCACATAAGCACAAGTATATAATTCATTTGAGATTAAAATTTGAACTTAAGAGCTTGCAAGATGGAAAAAAAAACGAATAACCTGCTAATATGTTTGAAACAATAAATAACTCTAAATAAACAATTAAAAATTAGATAAGGTTTATACCTTTAAGATTCAAACGTTCCACATGAGAGGAGAAAAAAAACTATATATAACACCATTTATGGTAAATTAAAAAAATAACAAAAAAAAACCCTAAAAATTTACCCAAGTTGATCAAAATTAGCTAAATATTATATGAAATTGCATGAGAGATTGAGAGAAAGAGAGTAAGGTAAGAGAGGTTGAGAGGGTAGAGATGTTTGGTTTGAACTTTTTTTTTCTTTACATTGTTTTAGGTTGAAGAGAAGAGAAGAGAAGAGAAGAGAAGAGAAGAGAAGGAAAGAAAATTCATTAAAGACAAATTTGACATAAAACTAAATGTTTTCAATTTCAATCCAAAAAATCATTGATCCTTTCAAAATTGGCATATATATATTTTGTATTATTTGATGAGTTTCCAAGGGCATCCTATCTCATAATCTCAGAACTTCAAGGGTTTCCGCCATCCGTGTGAAGTTAGTGCAGTCGCGTCGTAGAGGTTGGTGTGGAAGAAGAATCTCCGTATGAGAGGTAGAGGGCTGTTTCTATTGTTTTCCTTCTTCAATTTGGGAAATTGCCAAAAATAGGCTAAAAATGGGGTAGAAAATAAAAAATAGGATTGGTTTTTAAAAAGTTGAGATTCAGGACAACTCTGGAGTGAAATGTCCAAAATACCCCCATATAACTTATTCCCCTTTTCTTTTCTCTTCAACAAAAACA
>JBBPDI010078424.1:0-14557 GCA_037974545.1 Cucumis variabilis | reverse complement strand
AAATTTACTATGATGTCACCACATTTTTTAGATAATAAATGTAAAAGAGAAGGAGAAGAATGTAAAAGAGAAGTTGTCGTAATCTTCAATGTTATTTGAAACTTTTATGTCTGTATTTTTAATTTTATAGGAATTAATTGAATATATGTTTGAAACTTTGTAGAATTAATATTTATATGCATAAGCGGTTTGGTTTTGATTCGGTTTTATTCATGCATAAGCAGTTCGGTTTCTATTCGATTTGACACAATTGAGCGGTTCGGTTCGGTTTTAAATTATATATTTTTTTCATTTTTCGGTTCAGTGCGGTTTTAGCTTCAAACCGAACAAAATCGAACCGCGAACACCCCTACTTGCTACTAGATATTTGATTTTCAATACTTAATATTCTATGTTTTATTTATGTTGTATATATTTGCTTACTCGATGCTCAATACTTAAAACCACACACACAAAAAAAATAGAAGAACCAAATAAGAAATTCAAGAAAAGACAAATGTAAAAGAACTAAAGAAGAAATGTAAAAAGATAAAAGAAAAAAATAAAATCAGACAAAGAAGATTCTTCCAAAATAATGTGATTTTAGAAATTATTGTCAAAAATGGGGTTAGGCAAAAACTATAGATAAAAATAGGATAGTGATTAATTCTATTATGGTAATATTATAATAAAAAAATTCCTTAATTATTTTTCTTTTGGTGATTTTATTCAAAAATTCTTCCCTTCCGATCTCTCTCTCACTTTTCAATTTCTCTCTCCATCCATTCTTTCTTTCGTTTTGCATTGTTTTTCATATATTCCACGTAATTATAGTATATATTGAATAATAAAGTGTATATTTTATGAATGAAGGGTTCTTATATCAATTTGTTTATATATTTTATTTAAATATTCATATCTTACGTAGTAAATAGTAAGTTATGTTTGAAAAAAATAGTGATTATGTATGAAAGTTGTTTATCTTTACAGGAACATAAACGAGAAAAAATTATGATGAGTATATGTAATATATGCTATTAAATCATTAGTTGTTCTCTAGTATATGTAATGTTGAGGAAAACTGAATATGTTTGCGATGTAGGAACTTTGATAAAAGAATTGAAGATTCAGGAATTGTATGAAAATGTGGTTGAATGAAACAATGGTTTATGAATAGTATATATGAAATAATACATTGTATATTTTATGAGTGAGAGGTTATGCTATCAATTTGTTAAATTAGTTTATGAATAGTATATATAAAATATATGTATTATGCAGTAGTATATATGTAATAATTTAAAAAAATAATGATACGTTACAAAATATGTGTATAAAATGGTATATAAATTCAATAAGAAATAATTACATAACTAAAAAAAAAGTTGTGAATGTATTATTGAATATATATATTAGTATATATGAAATAGAATACAAAACATAAATGTATTATTCAGTAGCATATGTATAAAAAACAAAAAACATAATGGATATATAATCCGTGTATGGAGTGGTATATCAAACATGATAGGAAGATGAACTGAAAAATATAAATTAAACAAAATACGAGGAACATGACCGAAATATATGCAGTCGTTGCCGAAAGAAAAGACCGAAAAAATTGAAGAATGAAGTCGTTGTCGGCGACTAATAGAAGCACTCGGATTAGTAACGTGGTATGGATAATATGATGTTGTCGGCGAAAGAAAAGACAGAAAAAATTGAAGGATGAAGACATTGCTAGCGACGGATGGAAGCACTGAAATTATTAACGTGGTGTGGATAATATGATAAACAGTTATACTTAATTATTAAATTATTTCATATTAAAAAAGATTTTGTTAAGAAAGTTATCATTTCATAATAATTGCATATAATGTGAATAAGGAAATAATTTAAATTTAATTTAAAAAATCATATATAATTAATAATAATGGTAGGGTTATAATTGTCAAAAAATATATAAAATCCTAATCAAGAAAATAAATTTTAATTTATGACATTTGTGAAATTTCATAGTCAATTTAGTTTTTTTTTTGTCTAAATCTTTCTTTTTTTTTCATTATGTATATTAATCATGGGCCCTACACATTCTTTTTTCATAATTTATATTAATATATACATATCTTAAATATTTTAATTTTAAATGTATCTTTCCTTATTAAAATTAATATCCCTTTTCAATTTTAATTTATATATATATATATATATATTAAATTTCTTAATATTTAATATTTGATTTTTTTTATTAAATTTAAATTTTCTAATTTAATTAGATTATTTCTCGATCAAAATTATACATTTTTTATTCAATTTTCAATTTTTTTAAAAAGACACATACATTAATAATTGAGAGAAGTTGAATATCTCAATATTCAGTTTTTATTATTAATTCACATTTCCTAATTTAATTTTCTTGATCAAATCAGACATGTCTTTTCTTTTCAATTTCCAATTTTTTTTAAAAAGTACATATATTAACAAAACATGTTATTGAAAAATATATTAAAATATATTAAACAAATTAAAATAGTAATAATAATAATTGAGAGAAGTTGAAATTTATTAAAAAAATTAATAATAATAATAATAATAAAAGAATTGAAGCCTCCAATGCACATTGCTCAATTATTAAAGATGGATGAAAATTATGGTTCGATTCTAAATTAAATTTAGAAAACCTAACCAAACTAGAAAACTATTTTATATCATTAGTGTGAGAAATTTATTGTTATATCTATTAGGAAAATTCAATAGAAATAAAATAAAATTAGATATTGTGTGATTTTGTGTAAAATAAATTAATTTTTTTTCTTCTAAACTAATATAAATAAATAAAATGAGATATTGTCTAATATAAATTGATTTGCTTTTTTTATTGGATTATTATAAGATTTTACATTCTTATAAAAAAAGGTGGGTCTAAAAATACCTTATTTTTGTCTATAATTTTCTTTCAACCTTATTTTTGTCTATAGTTTTCTTTCAACCTTATTTTTGACATTAGTTTCTCATATCACTATATTCCAGACAATATGAAAAGAAGAAAACAAAAAAAATGATGAAAGTTGCAAAACAAAGAAAAGAGAATAATAATACATTTAAGCTTAAAGTTGTAATTTGACATTGCGATGACATAGAAGAAGGAAACTTCTCACTAGTTTTAAAAAAAGTATCCATTTTTTAAGCTCTTATTTTAGGTCACTTATGCAAATTTCTCAAGCATTATTGGTGGTTTTGTCTTCTGCTTTCCTTTTTCTTGTACATATGGGCTCCTTTTTCTTGTACATATGGCCCATTCCATGACCAACATTAATGACCCACTATTTAGAATAGAATGAAAAATACTTTTGTAATTGTGTTTGTCCATGGTGAAAAAGACTCCTTTGAACCTGAGAACCACATGCCCGTCTATGATTAAAGCTCAACTCTCGCTATTTAATGCTCTATGTTTTTCGCTCAATGCTCGTTACTTGATACGTTGACTTTGTCCTCCCCCTCAATCTCATAGAGGAAGGCAAAACAACTACCTTCAAAATCCTATGAGTGAATCCAATCAACATAAAAGATGAAAAAGAATCCATGGAGCATGAAAGGAGATGTGAAAGGAAGACAAACGAGTAAAACACAAAGATACGAGGTGTGAGTAATGATGAAAACTACATATTAGATTTAAAAAAAAATTAAAAAAATTGCAAAACAAAAGAAAGATAAACTTGCATTTACAGTTAAAGTAGTTGTTCCACATGATAAGTGCCCACTATGTTTGTTAGATGCAAGACGTCCTTTTAGGATACTTGCAAATACTCATAAAGAAAGCTACTTATATCAAACTTAGAATCTATGATGGTCACTCTTAGATCCTAAAACAACTCACTCCAAGAATAGTTTGATCAAGACTAATCCAATAAATTGATTTTTAACATCAAATCTAAAGCAAAATTTGTAAAAGATAACACCAAAAGGATTGAATAAGCATGTAACGACTCAACTCTTTATATTAAGTTGAGGTCATTAATACTAAAATAAATAACACTTTGAATTCATTTAAATGAAAAAGAGGAAACCAAGTTCTTAAATAAAAAATTTCAAATACTCACTTAATAATTCATAATTTAGAAATATAGAAATAAATACTAGAAAATTTAGTCATAATTCGGGCTCTATCTAACTTTTAAAGAAAAACATACAAGTAATTCATAAGTTCGGTAAATTTAAATAAAATACTTTAAAGTCAAATACTAAAAAACATGGAAGGCGAAAGCAACATAAGCTTTTCCCTATGGTAAGTCACATTCACTTCTTGTCATTCGCAGCTTTCCTCTTCCTCTGCCTGAAAAATTAAACATAGAAAGACTGAGTATAAATATATACTCAGTAAGGGACCCAGTACTAGTCTCGCTAGGTGTCTGTTAACTTCCATTAGGGTTTCATAAGAAAATACTCCAAAACTATCGTGCTCTGGAACACACGTTACTAAGTGATCCCATAAGATACATCTGGTCTATCGGTGAATCCAAAGGGACACTGTAAAGAATCAGACTGTAAGTGACCCTGTCGGATAATCATAAAACATATGATGACAGACTGGTGGTCCCTTTGAACTCATAAAGTCATAAAAAGGTGGTGATCTCGAGGGACACCCATATGGATACGACCCTAATAGACAAAATTAATAGAAACCACAGTCCATAGCATATAACATATCATAACATGACATGAATATCAATCATAACGTCCTTATCATGTGATTAATATATGGATACGACCCTAATAGACAAAATTAATAGAAACTACAGTCCATAGCATATGGATACGACCCTAATAGACAAAATTAATAGAAATCACAGTCCATAGCATATAACATATCATAACATGACATGAATATCAATCATAACATCCTTATCATGCGATTAATATATCATGCATGATATAACATATCGGTCATCCATTCCATTCACCTTATGCATCTTAATTACATCAATGTATAGTGAAAAATACATGCAAGCTCTTAATTCCATTCTTTAAGGTTTAGTAGTAGAATTTCTTATCTCGAGATTAGCTTTAAAAATTTATTCCTTAATCTTCATAACTAAAGCTTTCCAAAGAATAGGTCCTAAAAGAGGGAAACCAATAACTAAATCAATAAATTTAACTGTTGGTTATTGCCCAAAAATCCTCTCAAAACAACTTACCCAAAGTTGAGGTTGAACTCAATTCAACCTTGATTGGGAAAACTGTATCGATTATTAAATCCTCCAATTTAACGAATTCTGCTCAGTCAACAAGTTAGTCGATCAAAATTCGAAAATCACGAACAAACTCGTGGAACGATGTAGCCTCCCTTCACCTCCTTGAGAAAATATTTTAGAAAATGTGAGAGAGAAATAAATTCATTGAAATCATCGTTAAAGAAAGTATGGAAGATTGTCAATTGCAAAGTAAAGCTTTGATTACAAATAGTGCAAGAATGCCTGGTCAGGGATTCAACTACTATGCCTCCCCTATAATATATTTTGAACATTTTCAGCTTTAGTAGGCTTGCATATGAAAAGAAAAGTCACACCCTAGGTTTTTTACCTAAAAAGAAAAGCAACAAGCTAAACTAAATACAAGACATAAAGACAAGGTAAATGGGAGGTATTTGGGCATGTGACCATAGACAAACAACGCCTTAGACAAATATGCCTATGATAGGTGGCAGGTAGCATATGCTTGTGCACAGGCCCTTAGAATGCTTGATCATGTGCTTGTCTTGCGTGCTAGCCAAGTCGTGTGGCTCATGGCCGTGTATGCGTTGCACACATGGCCTGTCACATGGCCTAGGCATGCGCCCTATGTCGCCTGGCTATGTGTTGGGCATGCCACGTGTGTGCTACAAAGCCCAGAAAATTTCTTACCTTTAAACATGCGCACAAGCTAAGACCTACTTCCTGATGCCTTCAGCCACCTTCAACCTTGCTAGAAACTGAAAATTTTCCACAAAACTTCTTTCAATGTCCATAGAGCTCATAACTTTTACTATATTTATAAAATGAAAACATTCCTTCTTCAAACTAGCTTACCTCGAAATTTTAGTTTCAAATTCAGAGTGATGTGTTCTATAGCTCTCCACAAGTTCAAACTGCTCGTAATCCTTTAAATTGACCTTTTCCTTTTTCTTCAACTTGATGAAGATCTTTCTTACGTATATTTTTTCTGGTAGCATGACCTCGCCAACTATACTCCTTTAATGAACATTTGAGACAAGAATAAAAGAAAACACCTTAGGGAAATTAAAGCACCTTCTGATTGAAAATGGCCCATTTATAGAGTCTCTTGGATGATTGACCTTGCCACCTTCTACTTGTCAAAATTTGAAGTCTTGCAATTTTGTGGACACTTGTTCTCTACTCAAATAACCTCTCATGAACGTCTAAGAGTCAATCAAAACACCTTCCACAACAACTCACTGCATAAAGCCTCAATACAAAGCCTTGACGTCTAACTAACCTCATTTGGCTATAAAGCTCAACTAGCCTATCGCTTCCTTACCTTATCAAAACGCCTAGACATGCTTTTAGAGATTCACATGACTCTCTTTACTGCCAACAATGCTCAAAATGGCTAGCCATGTTCAAAACTTATTGGACATGCTAAAACTAACTTGCGACTAGAGGTGTAAGTCTAATCTGAATGACCCAAGAACTCGGATAGCCCAACCCACATGAGTTGTGTTGGGTTAGTTTAAAATGTGAGTTGAGTTGAGTTAAAAATTTTAATTTTTAGATTGGGTTGGGTTGCAGATTGGGGGTTAAAAATTTTGGTTCAACCCAATCCAACCCAAATTAATAAAAAATATATATTATTTATTATTTATTATTTTATTTTCATTCAGTTTTGAAGGAGTATTTTGTTAAAACGATCGTGTAGAAAGCTAAACAATCACATGAAAAGTTAGCCGATATAGTGTAAGAAGTAAATGATCGTTTAAAGGTAGAAAGTTCAAAGATCGTGTAAGAGGGTAAATGATTGTACAGAAAGCTAAATGATCGCGTAAGAAAGTAAGTGATCGTATAGAAAGTTGAACAATCACGTAAGAGGGTAAACGATCATATAGAAAGCTAAACAATCGTGGAAAAGGACGAAAGCTAAAAGATTGTGTAAAAGGGTAAACGATCATATAGAAAGCTAAACGATCGTGTAAGATGTTGTAGGGTAAACGATGGAGATTATTGTATTGTGTAAAAATCTTATAGTATAACAACATCTTCATTAAACTTTACAAATATTGAGAATGAAAAAAAAATAATACAACCCGACAACCTAACCTAACCCAAACCATCTTTTACGAGTTGGACTGGAAAATTTATTTCGGTTGCCAACCTGACTAAGCCGAAAATATGGGTTGGGTTGAGAATGTTTTCTAACCCAAACCATTTACAATCCTACTTTTGACACACAGACAAAAATCTCTCTTAACTTCCTTTATTTCCCTTATTTGGCTACTAACCTTATAAAGCTTTAAAATTTGGGCTCCTTACTTCAGCTCCTCTCTTCCTTCAACTAGGTAATCTGAACACATCTAAACAAACCTTTACTTAATTTTCTCTAAACTTTGGCTTTTCTTTAAACTTCGAAATTTTTAAGTAACATTAGGTTTACAGTTTACAACTCTTCCCTCATCAATGATGTTTTAACCACTTACGTTCTCTAGCAGTTAATTACCACTAGCTAAACAAATCTCTCATAATTGACTTAAACGTTGAGTTGACTACTGATTAAACGAGATGAACTTTACTTATGCATGTTTTATTGAAAATATTAATTCATCTATTTAGTTAAAATTTAGCTTCCTCCTCTTTCCCCCTTTGTTGATATTCGAATGGTTGTTTATAAGTATCAAAAGGAATGTTTTGATCTTCTTTCAAATGATGATCTAACACATTACATTTAATTCCATACCTGTTGTGCTGGCTTATTCATATCACAGGTTCATTAGTATTGACTTGTTTCAGTGAACAATAGCTACCAACTTTCTTTTGATTTGACAGCCACTATCCACGCTTGTTGTTTTATGATCTTTTCATCATGTTCTTCATCTTTTTGTATGGTTCTGTGCACGTGCCAGTTTTAGTTGCTTTCTCTCTGCTCTACATTCAAGGTTTCAGCTTTCTTCACCACCTCATCATTTTGCTGCTTTTCGTTCAAATCATGCAATGAAGCATGTGAAACTTCATAAGTTTCAAGATTTTACATTTTGTAAGCATGTGATCGCATAGTTTATGAAACTTCATGAAATTGTCTCAAGTTAATGTATCTTCGCCTGTTTTTCCTTAATTGTTGTAAATGAAAGGGTACAATAACTTGTAATTCTACAAGTTATCACCAGAAAAGTAGGAGTATACTTCCCATGCTCTATGGACTTGTAAGTCTATCGAGATAATTTGGCTTCTCTACCTCCCTAACATGATTGGTCTCTGTTTATGTTTTGGAGGCGGATGGTAGATAAGCTTAAAAAGGTGGATCATTGCAAGGACATTACTATTATATGGTATTTGTGAAGTTATTGAAACATTATTAATATCAGTTGGGCGTCTCACAAGGGTAAATCTAAACAAAATTAAACATGTTCCCTAATGGCTTGCCTCATGTGTGGTTTAATAATTTATAAGTTATTCAAATAGAGAGCTTGGTGAATCCAGTCCCATGGTGAATGGAAGATGATGTTGGTGCTTTTAGGAATTATTCAAAACATTATCGAGGGGTGGGGTGAGTGATTCATGATTCCCTTGAATCTCACATCTATGTTAGGCTTCGTTAATTTTCTTAAGAGTGGTCTATCAAATTGTTGAAAGCCCAAGTCGTTAATTATCAAGGGTCTCAATAATTATTTCTCTTGATATTTCTTTCTCCCTTCTATTGTGGTTGAATTTGATGAGGAAGGAGGTGGTGTACTTGATAAACAACTACTCATTAGACTTTACTAAGGTGAAAAATATAGTTGATCCCAAAAATCCTATTTCTTAATTCTAAATCTTTTAGATTCGATTGAAATATAGTTAGCTTTCTTTATATTTAAATTTAAAATATATCTAATATATGTAATTTTTCATCTTTCTTGGATTGAAAAGAGTGACACACAACCAATCGGTTTGATCTATTTCTTTATCTCTCCTTGAATCGTATGTTTTTAACAACGGGGATAAATTTTTTTAACTCCAATCGACTAGGTGTATTGTGTAGATTCTTTTGAGTAATGTATTTGGGATCGACATGTTTGCCAAGCAATTGGGCAATATCTCTATCTCCTTTTATCTTCATGACAGGAATCAAACTACTTATATGGTAACTCGCTATGTAGCTTGTTTCTCTAGTTTTTTGTAATACTCGTGTTTCTTCCAATTCAAAAAATTCTAGAAAAAGATAAATTGTTAATTTCTCCAATAAAGTGTATAATGCTATTTTTTGTGACCTCCTATTAGGGTGGCAACAAGAGCGAGGCAATCAGGGTGAGGGGCATTCCTCATTTTCATCCTCGCTTGGGAAATTTATCCTCATCCCTGCCTTTATCACCGAAAAATGGAGTCTGTGATTGGAGGGGGATTCCTCATGGGAAATGGGGTACCCTCGGGACCCATCCCCAAAATATAGGAAAACTAAAAAAATTATTAAAAAAAATATATTTACATTTATTTTATATATTCCTTTAATATAAAAACAAACTTTTTTATTAAAATAAAGTTAAACGGTTAATTTTTAAAATTAGAATGCAATTTTTTTTAAAAAATGTATTAATTACATTTACATCGCCATGATCAAAATAAGTAAAAATTTTAAGAAAATAAAAAATGAATTCACTTTTAAGAAAACAACTTTCCAAGTTTCTTAAAACAATAGATAAATAAGATATATTTAAGAGTTTTAAAAAAATATAACAAACTGACAAAATATTTACACGTGCACGCGCGTGTAAATCTTATTCTAAACGATTAAAACATAGCAATATAACAAAGCCCACAGGTTCACAATGAAAAATACCAAAAATGTCTCAACCAACACGCTATTAATTGACCACATGCGCACGTATAACTCTTCTTCTAAACGATCATGATCGTGATCGTATTAGAAATGATACACGATCATGTAGGTAGTATCAAAACGATTGTTCTTGACCATGCTAAATGATCATGTTGACTATGGTAAGCGATCATTTAGATTATATCCACACGATTATGTAGTTCTTTTTAAATGATGGGAAAATGGATTCAAATCTAAACGATTGTGTTTACCATGTTAAACCATCGTGTTGACTAGGTAAGTGATCATTTATATAATATCAAAATGATATTTAAACAATCTTGATATTTTAAAATAGGAGCTGGAAGAGCGAAGATGAAGAAAGAAAGAGAAAAAGATGAATAAAAATAAAAGAAAGAAAATCTGAAAGGGAGCTGGAGAAATCCGGAAGAGAAGGTGTGAATAAATCGCAAAGAAGAAAAAGAAAGAGAAGTGACAAATCATCCACAATATCAAATGCAAATATGAAATTTATAAAAATATTTTATCAGCTTCATCGACTTTTTTTTTGTTACGCGGACAGTAAATATTTTGGTGTTTTGTTATATTTATGAAAATAACCATATATTTAATATATTAATTAATATTTTTATATTTCTTAAAAATATATTAAAAACTAAAAGATAGATCATTTTCACATTCTTTCTTCGTATTTCAACATGAAAACATCATGGTCGCCTCACCCAAAATGCTAAGATATAGAGGGTGCCACTCGACCTATAAAAAAGTTTGCATCCATAATAACACCAGTCGAGTAATTCGATCTTGCCATTGAGTTCAATGAAGTTGGGGTAGGGATACTTCTTCGTTCCTACCCAGTCCTCGATCGAGACCCTACTTTAATCTTTGGATTGACCCATATTGATTAAACTAGAAGTTTCTCGACTAGATCGAAGTAGACCCATGAGGACTCGCCCTTACGGTTTTTTTTGGCAACACTACCTTTTATGTCAGTTTGCCAACTTGATTTTTTTAGCCTTTATGAACTTTGCTCCTTTAAAAAAAAATTAAGAAAAACAATCATTCTGGTTCTTTAAGTTTGAGGTTTAGTTTTTATTTGGTCCCTATGTTTGAAAATTTAACACTTTTGTCCTTGGAATTTCAATAATGCTCAAGTCTAATCTTAGAAATAATAGAACCATTAGTGACTTAGTGGAAGACTAACAAGGATGACAGTTGTACTAATTTACAACTAAAATTTATTAAGTTGGAACTATTTTAATCTTGATAGAACAACATTTTTTTAAAAAAATAATAATAAAAATTAAAGAAACTCTAGAGACATTAGCCCATTTCTTCTTTCTTCTCCAATTTCCATTCACAAAGAGCTAAAACCCTAAATATCTATAGATTGGTAGACATTTATGTTCTTCACAAGTGGTATTTGAATCAGTTGAATATGGTTATGCTTTATTTCTTCAAATATGTGAGACTTGTCACTGAGAAAAAGGTAATTTAATTTGGTTAAACAATCATATAAGAACGTAAATGATTGTGTAAGACAAGCTAGACGATCGTGTAAAAGAGATAGAACGATTGAATAAGAGATTGAAAGATCATATGAGAAGATAGACGATCATGTAAAAGGTTAAACGATCGTGTAGTGAGTGATTTTTCAAATTTTATTAGATTTTAAAAGTTTTCTTCTAATCTTATTCTAATTTTTAGTGACATTTCATACATGAATGTTTTCAAAGAGATTTCGAAGTAAAGCCTATGTTATGTTTTATGTGCACTAACAAAAACAGGTTTTATTGACGGTTGCAGTTTTTTTTCTTGACGTTTTTGGAAAAAAACGTCAAGAAAGATGTGATTTTAAATAAAAAACGTCAAGAATTTGTATGAAAGACCAATTTTCAACTTTCTTAACGCTTATTAAACGTCAAGTAAGATATATTTTTTCTTGACGTTTTTTAAACATCAAGAAATATCTATTAATTTTTAGACGTTCTTAAAACGTCAAGGATGTATATGAATTCGACATTCTTGACGTTTTTTGAACATCAATAATATATAGTTTTCCTCGACGTTTTAAAAATGTCAAGAAATTTATAAAAAATTCTTGATGTTTTTAAAATGTCGAGATAATTCTAAAAAATCTTTGACATTTTTAAAAACGTCAAAAAAGTTCTAAAAAATTATTGACTTTTTTAAAACGTCAAGATCATTCTAAAAAATCGTTGACGTTTTTAAAAATGTCAAGAAATTTCTAATTTATCTTAAAAATTATAATTATTATTAGTTTAAAAAAAGGAATTCTTTTTATTTAATTCTCCTTCCTCCCGCGCGCCACCTCGCCCCCCTCTCTTCTTTCCGTTTTTTTCTCTTCCTCTCAAACCCTAGCCACCGCAACCCTCCCTTTTTCTCTCTTCCGTCCGACGAAACCCAGTCGCTGGCAGCGTCCCTCCCTTCTTCTTAGACTAGAAGAGTCCAAAGAGTCCGAAGATAAAGTTTAGCGTGCGACGACAAATGGCCTATTAGACCAAGAAAATGGACAAAGCTCGTCGGTAGGCTGCCTCAGTAGTCCATCCCAACACCACCACAGAATTGTTTCTGTCTCAGTTCCAATGCGGCAGTTCCCTCCAATTCCTCATTGCTGCTGCTGCAGGTGAATTTTACTGGTCTAATTGCAATTAGCACCAAGTGACTCATTGATCCGACTAGGCGATTTGCTTCTGCCATTGAAGTCGACGTTGGTCACTGCCGGCAGCTGAAAGGAAGAGAGTCATGGATCTGGCAAATACACCACTGGGCAAGATGCTGCTAGGAGAGATCACTCCGGTTATCATGGTGCTGAATACCCCACTAGTGGAAGAAGCCTATCTTAAGAATGGTCTCTCATTCATCCAGATGCTTAGCCCTTTCTGCTCGTTTAACAACATTGACGATAATTCCTTGTTCTTTTCTGCATACAGATTCAATTTTGTTCATACCCTTTATGCAAAGTTGTGAGAATACGAAACGCGAGAATGTTTCATGCTTGGTTGGACTTCCTTTTCGTTTCAGTGCCCATACGCACCGCAAGTGATCAACCTTACAGAATTAAGAAATTCAGTTCACGATTGTTTTACGGTTCGGACATTGGACAACCAAATTTAGAGGTAACATTTGAAACGAGATGCTTGGTTCTTGTCAAAGTTAGTTGGATAGCATTACATGGTGCATTTTCCTTTTAGAAGATAAAGTGTCGTTTCCTTTTGCGCTCTAACTGTTTGTGAAAATGTCTACAAGAGCTAAACTCTTCAAGTTCGCTAGATGTTTTTGAACAATTCGATTATAAATCGAACTTTATAAAATCATTCACTCATGTTCCTAAAACTTTAAACTAAAATATGAATGTGATATGAGCATTAGGTAACTTCTGTAAATGTGATATTATTAACAATAAAAGCATAATCTGCTTAATCTAAAACTTTTTCAAGTCTAAAAGCCCATATAGTTTGATAAATGAGTTCATATTCATAATGCTGTCAATTTCTGTTACTTATTGATGATCATTTCACATTTCATTGATGTCTTTATCAGATTTTGGACGAAAAAGAGATGATTTTCTAGATGTTTTTCCTGATAAAATCAAAACCCCTGCATACATGTTATTGCTAGAAACAATTGTGGATAAAAAAAGACCACATAAACAACATTAAAATGGAAGAGAAATAATAAAGAGAATGAAGATTCTGAGATAAAAGTGGATAACCTCCAACTAATCTCTACTTTCTACTTTTAACGTTGAAGCTTTGTCTCATGAGCACTATACTAATTGTTTTAAATTCATAGTTACTGTCACGAAAATACTTTTCAAAATAATATCAAAGCACCCTTGTTTTTACATATTTAAAGAAATGTATATCAAAGCACCCTTGTACTTTCTTTTCCTTATTAATATATGTTATTTTTTCATCTGAGTTGTGATTTTGTAGATCTTAGCTTTTCATCTTAGGTTATTCATCAGTTTGCTCAACGTTTCAATTTTCATTCTAGGGTGACTAAGTTTAAAGTTAAACTACATCACTCCATTTATTTCTGGTTTGATATTTTTTTCCTGGTGCAGCTAATGGACAAGGTGATTCCTGTGGTTGAAAAGCGACGACCCCAACGAGTGATACGGCGAGTTAATTCCATGTAATGGTGAATTATGCATCTTCCACGAGACAGGTACAGCTAATAATGAAAGCAGTAGCGGTAAGAAGAAATAGAAAGAGAGAGATAGGCAATAGAGTATTTAACAGTTACTTAAAAACATATTCTTCGATGATGAAAGGAAAAGTGCAGGGAATATAATCTACAATCATTTTATCAAAGAACTTATTGGCAGAGACGACAAAAACAGCAACAAGATACATGAAAAAACAGATGATTTACAGGTATTATTACAACAAAGTGGATCAGAGCAAATAAAGAAGGTAGAAACTTGAGATGCTCAACTTATTCTCTGTCTCACGTTTTCTTTTTCTTTTTTTCTAAATGCATGAGAGAGTAAATAGAGGAAGAAGTTGAGTTCGAGTTTTAGAATTTTTTA
>JBBPDI010078417.1:0-14558 GCA_037974545.1 Cucumis variabilis | reverse complement strand
ACTATGTCCTCCTCTCATAGGATTGGGTATTGGGGTGTGGAGTTGTCTTGGATTTGCCATAAGGGTATTGGGAAGGGTGTGAGAAATAAGTTATGGCGGATTCTCTGGTGTGCTTCAATTTACTTCATTTGGCAGGAGCGTAATCATCGTCTTCATGGAGGTCAGGCTCGTGCTCCTATGATTATTTTCCAGCTTCTTCGTTCGTGCATTCTGGCTCGCATTGCTTCTTGGACTGGAAATCTTCGTGGTCTTATTTAGTGTCCTTTTATCGTTTTATGATGCTTGTCCCCGAGCTGTGGGGTTTGTTTTCTTTTATTTTCTTTTGTTGTTGGTCTTCGTCTTAGTTTGGTTTGTTCTGGATGATGCTGTTTTAGTTTGGCTGTGATTGTGTTTCTCGTTCGTTTGTTGTTCCATTCTGCTTTTGCTTTGTGAACTGTACCCGACTGTGGGGGTGTCTTTTGTTTCGTTGTCTTTGAGTTTAGTTGTTTTAGCCCGGCTTCTATGTTTGGGTTGGTGTCTGTCCTGGGTTTGTTCCTTCTTATCTTTTCTATGTGAGCGTTTTTGCTCTAATGCCTTGGCCTCAGGCTGTGAGGTCCTCCTTGTTGTTGTATAATATAATTATTACCTTTAAAAAAAATGGTGATTTGACTATATTTACTATCTACGAGTTTTAGGACATAAAACCCAACAATTTCAAGTGTCTTAAGCTAATAGCATGCATTTTTACAACCGAGGTGGAGGTGGATTAGAAGTAGGAGTTGTAGTAAGGAGATTAAGAGGTGGATTAAGCAAGTAGGAGGTGTCATTTCATTCTCATGCAAGCCTCTACTATAAATAGGCAAATTCACTCAAGGAATTCTCACAATTCACTTGTGTCGTTTACTACAAATTACTCTCAAAATATTAGAAATTGTGTCTCATTCATAGAGAAGGCCTAGTATTAAAATTGGAGGTAAGAAGTTTGGCGTTTAGACCAAGGAAAGGCAAGGTCTTTTTGAAGGAGAATTTGAACAAGGTAGAACATCTATCCACAAAACTTTGTAGAAGAAGCTTAGCTTTGAAATTTTAAGGTAAGAAAGTTAGGATATTGTAGAGAAACTTTGTAGAAGAAAGTATTTCCAAAAGAGTTTTGGATTGTAAGTTATGATTTTTCAAAGTAGAGTCATATTTTCTAGACAAAAAAGTAATTCTAGACAGTGGATCAATGACAACCATGTTTGGGCAAGATAAGCGTGGCTTTTTATTGTTTAGAGGTTATCTGTGCATTATTTAGGCACACGGTAAGGTAATGGCACAGTCGAGCGACAAGAGATATGGCAAGGCTGTGCGCATAGAACAAAGCAGTTAGCGTGCAGGTGCAGGGGTGTGCGCGCACTGGACATGCGACTAGGATAGATGTGGCACCTCATTGTAAGGTTAGCGCGTGTCACACGTAGCACACTAGCAAGGTTAGCATTGGTAAGGTCCCTAGGCCATGCGTGCATCAAGCCCAAGTCACCATGCCATGAGCTTCAGAAGACCATTTTTGGTCTTTTTGCTATTTTTATGAATTTTAAGAAAATTTTTGGATATTTTCTTGACCATTCAATAACAAACAGCACAACACGGACGCGTGCGCTTCTCCAAAAAATTTTCATGTCGTGCGTTTGGTGGTGAACATTGTGGGTGTGCAACGGTGCAGTCGGTAGATTTCCAATCTATTTATGGTCAAACTTGTTATGGTTCTGTAGGTGTGCAAGGGTGATATCGGTGTTGCGGTTTTCGGTTAAATTTACGCTCCCTCAATTCGTGGTTTTGTCGGTTATTATTTGGATCTATTTGAAAAGTTCAACTGATTCGGCTGGAGAAATTGTGGAGTGCAAACGATGCAGTTGTTCCAAGTTGTTTCTGGCCAAAATTAGACGTCTTAAAGTACGTTCAGGGTAAACTTTGTCTTCGACGTTGGTTGTGCGAAAATTCTTGACCAGATTCAATGATCTGTGAAAATTCCACCTAATTTTGACATGAGCATCGTTTAATTTCGACCGATGCCAGTATTGTTAGAGCGTGAAGGAAATATGGCCGGTGTTAATTCGATGACGAGAGATAAAGCGTCGGCCGGAATGTAGAAAGCTCATGAAGCGGCGACAAAGGATAGGAAGAAGATGGATGGGGCTGACCTAAAGTTGGTTTGATCCATCTACAACTGGTCGGCTCAGCCTGTGAAGGACCGTGGACCGTTGAAGAAGATGGGCTGCTGAATAATGTTGGGCCTCAAATTACTAAAGATGGGCCACTGAAAAATATTGGACCTTCAAAGGAGCCTGGTCTATTGACTGGATTAGTTCAAATTATTAAAGATGGGCCAGAAAATAAAGACTCAGCCACAAGTGGGTCAATTAGATTGAAACTGAGTGATTTTCATGGACAATCCGATGGAAAAAAATTGTTCAATCTTCATTTGGCTGTATTAGAACTTTGGAAAATCAAATTGCAATTGGATCTCCCGAAATTATGTCCAATGAGGGGCTTGGTATAAAGGCTGGGCTTTCTCCACAAATTAGCAAATATGTTGTTGGACTGCCAAACAAAATTGATGATGGGCCGGCTGCTAATGGGCCTTATGATGGTGGGCCAGCAAATGATATGGTAGATGGGCAGCTGCATGGAAATTTTTTTGATGGAGTTTCAATGGGCTCGGTGAGTAATTTGGAAGGACAGGTTGATTCAAGTAAGTGAAAGAAGTTCCCGCACTCAGAGATTAGCGATTCGAAGTCTTTACGAGCTTCTATGTTTGGCTTATGAAGTGGAAATTCACTCCTTTATACACCTCGTACATTCATGGGGATAAAATTGTAGTTTCACCTCTCGAGGAGGTTATTGCTCAAGGAGTTCGGGTGTGGGAAAACTCCTTAGTAGGAAATTAATTGATGCAAAAATGCCTTATGTTGTCATATATCGACTTATAGAGAAAATCTGGGGTAAAATTGAAATGTCCACGATTACGATTCTTGAGAATGAACTCTGTTGAGTGGATCCCATCCCATGGATCGTGGCATCTTAGTGGCAAACCTATGCTCTTTCATAAATGGACTCCAGGTATTGTCCTTGAATCCTTTGTTTTTTATTCTGTTCTTGTATGGATTAAACTTGGTAGAATTCCAATGTCATATGCGAGAGTATGTGTTGAATTAAATGTGAACTCACCTATACCTACTAAAATTATAGTAACCTTAGGGGAGTAGATTTCATTGTGACTGTTATTTATGAGTGAAAGCCTCGAAAATGTAACCTATGTCGGGCTTTTGGGCATTCTGGTGATAAGTGTCTTAGGAGTATAGAGAATAAGGTTCTTCAGGAGGAGGATGTGAGCAAGGTGGCTTCTAATAAAGAGGAGGATCGACAAATGTGGCTTGTAGAGATGTGGTGTTGGAGTCGTTTAAACAGTTGGAGGAAGGGGAGATTAATAGTTCTCCGATTAGGCCAAGTAAGGAAAAATTGTGGCGTGTTCTCTGGTGTGCTACAATTTATTTTATCTGGAAGGAGTACAATCATCATCTTCATGGAGGTCAGGCTCGTGAGCTTATGGTTATGTTTCAGCTCATTCGTTCACGTATCCGTGCTCGTGTTGCTTCTTGGGCTGAGAATGCTCATGATCTTATTTAGTTGTTTGCTTTCATTTTTTTTGTGCTTGTCCCCAGGCTGTGGGGTAGTTTTTTATCTGTTTGTTTTTTTGGTTTTGTTTTGTGCTTTTCCCCGGGCTGTAGGGTTGCTAAATTCACTGTTTTTGGGTTTTGTTTTTCTGTGGTCTTATACCTTTGTTCGGGTTGTTGCCTTTCTTTAGTCTTTTAAAATTTACCTTGTCTGTGTGAGCGTTTTTCGCTTTTGTGCCTTGACCTCAGGCTGTGATGTCCTCTTTGTTGTTGTATAATAATATCATTACCTTTAAAAAAAAGAAAAGAAAAAGGTGGTGGGTAAACGAGATGATTTTACTCTTGTCACTCGAAAGAAAATAGAGTTGGTTTCTGTTCGAGATAGGGGTAAAAGTATGGATGTGACTATGCCTAACTCTTTTGGCAGCCTTGTAGAGTTGGGTGAGGGAGACAAGTGAGCCTTATCCATAGTGGATGGATCCCCTCCCCCCTTACAGGTGGCCAACACTACCATGGTTTTTAGGGGTATACCACCCGATGATAATCCAGCAGGAGTGAAGAATCCTGGTAACTCTCATGATTAGTTGGTGTTCGTAGAATGTGCAGGGTCTAAATAGCCTTGTAAAGTGTAAAGCGGTGTTAGATTTCTTGTGTGTGTCTTCTGTGAGTTTCTGTTGTCTTCTGGAAACAAGAGTTTGGGAAGAAAAGTTTGGTTCTATATCTAGAAGATTTGGTGATTTGTGGGGTTGCACTTGTAGCTACAATAGTAGTGGTATTGACCGTATTTGGGTAATGTGGAAGAGGAGTCGCTTCGTTTTTACTCCACGTGAGGTGGAGTAGTTTATTTTTGGTTCGTTAACTAATCTGCTCTTTGGGGATTGTGTGGAGGTGCTTTGTGTTTATGCCTCTAATAATAATATCGGGAGACGTTTACTGTGATATCGGTTGGGTGAGATCTCTTTTGAATGGATGGGGCTTGGTGTTGTCATGGGTGACTTTAATGCTACCAGACTTCATTCTGAAGCTTTTGGTGGATCTCTTGTTACAATTGATATGGAGGAGTTTGATATGGTTATCCGTGAGGCTAATCTCGTTGAACCTACGGTGCGGGGTAACTGGTTCACCTGGAGTAGTAAGGTTCATGGGTCTGGTTTGATGAGACGGCTTGATCGTATTCTAGTTAATGATGATGGTATTGTAACATGGCCTAGTACGAGAGTTAGTATTTTACCCTGAGGCATTTCTGACCACTCCCCTATCTTATTCTATCCCCGAGACAGAGGGTGGTTTCATTTTGCTTTTTTAACCATTGGGTTGAGGATGCTTCCTTTATAGATGTTGTATCTTCGGTTTGGGTTCGCCATTTAGGGGTTTCTCCGATTGTGAGTTTTGTAAAAAAATTACAGAACCTCAAGCCTGCCCTTCAAATATAGTTTGGTAAGCACATTCGGCGCCTTTGTGAAGAGATTCTTATTACTAAAGAGTCCATGGATAAAGCTTAGAGAGAGGTTGAACGAAATCTTATGTCTGCAGTTCTGAGTCATCAAGCTGGATTTTTCACTGAGGCTTTTTGGACGGTTGTTAAACTGGAGGAAGTCTCTTTTCGTCAGAAGTCTATGATGAAGTGGCAGTCAATTATTTTCGTAACAGTTTGGGTTCTCAAAATATGGGCTATAAAGAGTTGTCTCCTTGGATTGAGGATATTGTTCAGTTTAAGTGGTCAAAAGAATGTTGTCAGGTTTTACAGGCTTCTATTGATCGTGAGGAGATTATGAGAGTTTTATTTTCTATGAATAGTAGTAAGGCTTCTGGGCTGATGGATTTTCTATGTGTTTCTTTACAGATGCCTGGTCTGTGGTTGGGGAGGATTTCTGTGATGCTGTTGTGCATTTCTTTGAGACTTGTTATCTTCCATATGAAGTGAATACTACTGCTATTACTCTCATTCCAAAACGATGTGGGGCTGAACATATGGAGGAATTCAGGCCTATTTCTTGTTGTAATGTGATTTACAAATGTATTTCTAAGATTTTGGTTGATAGGCTTCATGTGTGACTTCCTTTTTTCGTTAGCAGTAACCAATCTGCCTTTATTTCGGGGAGGAGTATTATTGATAGTATTCTTCTATGTTTGGAGCTTGTTAGGGGTTATCATACTAACTCTAGTCAGCCTCAGTGTACTATGAAAGTTGATCTTCAAAAAGCTTATGATTCTATTAACTAGGACTTTCTTTTTGGCTTGTTGATGGCTATAGGCACACCCTTGAGGTTTGTGAGTTGGATTAGAGCTTGTGTTACCTCCCTGATGTTCTCTATTTTGATTAATGGCTCTTTGAAGGGGTTTTTTCATGGGAGGTAAGGTTTGAGGTAGGGTGATCCTTTATCTCCTTTCTTATATGTGATGGTTATGGAGGTTCTCTCTCGTATGTTGAATTGGCCTCCTCAGAGTTTTCAGTTTCACCAGCTTTATGAGAAGGTTAATTTAACTCATCTAACCTTTGCGGATGATCTTATAATATTTTGTGCAACTGATGAGTCCTCTCTGAGTTTAATTAACAAGACTCTTTGGAATTTTGGTGAGCTATCATGGCTTTTTGCTAATCTCTTGGGAAAGTTCTATTTTTGTTGCAGGGGTTAATAGTGAGAAAGCTTCTCATTTACCTTCAAGTTTGGGTTTTGCCCTTGGGCATCTCTCTGATCGTTATCTTGGACTTCCTTTACTTTTTGGGCAGTTACGACCATCTGATTGTGCTCCTCTTATTCAATGAATTACTAGCCGGATTCATTTTTGGTTTGCTAGAGTTTTATCGTTTGTTGGTAGACTTCAGCTTGTTCACTCTATGCTTCGCAGTCTTCAGGTTTACTGGACTGGTGTGTTTATGCGGCCTGCGAATGTGGATTATGAAGTTGATAAAATCTTAAAGAGGGTGGGCTTGCTATCCGCGATGGGCCTTCTTGGAATATTGCGAGTACGATGAAGATTCAATGTGCCTTGCTTGGGTGGATGCTTATATTCTTAGGGGGAGGTTGTTGTGAAAGATCGAGGCTGGGGTTGGTTGATCTTGGCGTCTTTGGGCTATCTTGTGTAAGCGGGATAATCTGAAAAAGCATGTTAGAATGGAGGTGGGAGATGGTAGGCGCTATAAAGTGTGGTTGGATCCTTGGTTGTAGGGCGGTTCGATCCTTCAACAGGTTAGTGAAAAGGTGATTTATGATGCGGCGAGTTGGCAGGAGGCTAGGCTGGCTAAGTTCATTTTTTTGGATGGGGATTAGAGGTGGCCGTGGGTTTCTATGGATTTGATTGATCTTTGGGATAGGGTTCAGTGTTAGTCCGTGTCCTAGTGTTGAGGATCAGTGGGTTTGGATTCCTAGTCGCCATGGTGGTTTTTCGATTGCTAATGCATGGGATAATATTCGTCCTCATAGTGTTAGGGTTCGTTGGTTAGGTTTATTGTGGGGTGGAGGGAATGTTCCTAAGCATTCCTTTTGCGTTTGGTTGTCCATCAGAGACAGATTGGATACTAGAGATAGGTTAAGTCAGTGGGACAAGTTGGTTCCTTTGTCTTGTATTCTTTGTGGAGGGAGTTGTGAGTCTCATGATCATTTGTTTTTTTCGTGTCCTTTTGGATGTGAAATTTGGTCTAAGGTCCTTCAAGTTATGGCTTCATCTCATAGGATTGGGTATTGGGGGGTTGAGTTGTCTTGGATTTGTCATCAAGGTATTGGAAAGGGTGTGAGGAGAAAGTTGTGGTGTGTTCTCTGGTGTGCTACGATTTACTTTATATATCATCGTCTCCATGGAGGTTAGGCTCGTGAGCCTTTGGTTTTGTTTCAGCTCATCCGTTCTTGTATCTGTGCTCATGCTGCTTCTTGGTGTGAGAATGCTCATGTTCTTATTTAGTTGGTTTTCTTTTTGTCTATCCTTTCTTTGCTTGTCTCTGGGCTGTAGGGTTGTTATTCCTTCTGTTTGGTTACTTTCTTTGTTTTGTGGTGTTGTTTTGCCTTTTTTGTGTTGTTATTGTTATTAATTTTGTTGCTTTGATTGTTGTTCTTTCTTTTGGTTTTTTTGCTTTCTTCATGTCTGTGTGAGCGTTATCTGCTCTTGTGCCGCCTCAGGCTGTGAGGTCCTCCTTGTTGTTGTATAATAATATTACCTTTTCAAAAAAAAAAAAAAAAGACTCATTAAGGATTAAATGTGGATTTATTTTCTGTTCAAGGAGGCTAAAAAAGAATTCATCGACTAAAGATTGGTTCAAGTACTGTGAGTAACACATTGTGTCACACCTCGTCCCGAGCACCTGCTTGCTAGGCCCAAGACATGACATGAAGTTAACTGATATTACCTACTTCAAGAACAACACCGATTAACCCTTAACCTTAACCAAAAAAAAAAAAAGAAACAACAACAGAAGATAACACATAACTTATAAACATAACTGAGGAAACTCTTTATATTTAACACAAACTTTAGATAAGTTTATACAAACAACATGAAAATCTATTTACATAACAAAATCCAACACAGAAAACCCAAACCTAGGTGACAATCGAATTTGAATATGTAAAGAATTATGCAAGGAAATTGTTGCAAAAGGGTAATAGATTCCCCTCGACAAAAGCAATTTGTATTTTACCCTTACTTATCACCGTAGTTGGTAGAAGTACGGGTGTCGAATCCAAGAGAGGAGTGGCTAAGTAAGTTTTTTTTTTTTTTGTGAAGGTAGTTTAATAAATTCAAGGGTGGGGATTTGAACCCAGGACCTCATGTCCACAGGTATATATAGGTGTCAGTTGAGCTAAGCTCATGTTGACAACTAAGTAAGTTTCTTGAATTAAAGCTTCAAACAAATCATGTTAGTAGCAAAAAGAAAAGCATTGAAAAGAGTTTGGAAAAATTAAGTGGAATCAAGAATCAAAGGGTGATTTAATATGCAAAGTCAATTGACAAGAAAAAGTTAGTAAAAATTGAAACTCAATGAGAAAAATGAAGGAGTGGGCGAAAGGTACTAATCAATTCTTATCATTGAATTAAAGATGATTATGAAATGATTTTTGCTCAATTAAAAAGGACTCTTGATCAAGATTCTTTGCAAGATCAACTTGTTTGATCCTGGAAGAATTTTGATCAAAATTTCAAGAAAGGGGATGATCTCCATAAGGATTTAATGTTTATTTTTGCAATAGTAACTAAAGCCTAGTCTCGGTCTTTAAAGAAGATTAAAGTTTCGTTCACAAATTTGCAATTAAAGAATTAATTGGAATTAATTGTGCACACCAAAACTATTGCAATTAAATTCAAAGAAATTGCCAAGAACAAAGAGGATTCATTAATCATTAATCATTAATCAATTTCAAGATTTGATAGGAAACAATAAAACTTAAAATGAGTTTTTGTGAGACAAAGGTAATCTAATTAATTTTGCATTAATTTTCATACCTAAAGTATCTTGCATACAAAAATGGAATCAAATTCAAAATAAAAAATTAAATTGACAAGAATGACTGTAACTGAGAGATGGAATTAATTCTTGATACAAGAAAATTAGGGATTCGACAAAAAACTTACAAGAAATTCAAGAATTGATCATATCTAATTATAAGGAAAATTAAAGAAGAGAATTCTAAAAAAATTGATTAACCCTAAGCCTACTTACCTCTTGGTAATTAGCCCTCCATTAATGAAGAAATCTTGAAATTAATTGAAGGATGAAAAAATGGTAGAATGGAGGAGATAATTTTAGAATTTGAGAGAGTTTTGATAGAATTTGGGATTAGTTTGGGAGAAAATTGTGAATTCATTGTGAAATTAGGAGTAATGAGGGCCTTATATAGAAAATGTGGCAAATACCCATCACATGGGCTTGAACTCACAACCTTCAGACCCACACGCGCTTCATATTGACGAAAATTGAGAGTTTTTTTTTTTGCAAAATATTTACAAGTTTGCCATTGAAAATATTGAAGAAAAATGAATTAATGCTTCTAGGATTCGAACCTAGGTGGCTGAGGGGCGCGCATCAGGAGAGAGACACATGTCGACAAGGTATTAGCGAAAACGGGAAGAAACACGTGTGCAGACGAACTTCAAATAATTCAGATTTTATTTCCTCATTGACAAAGGTTCGAACTCGTGACTTAGAGATGGTGCGCGCGGGTGGGTGTGAAGCAACATCGTATTATTGTTGAATAATCTGGAAAATGAATGCGTTGAGTGTTATTCAAACTCACGACTTTGCGGTTGAGCTTATGCGTACCTTGTGGAGCCGATGCTTGTCACAACTTATTTACTAAAATGTCACTGATTTTTGTTTTGTTCATTCTCCTTTGTTTGAACTCTGTTTTAGATGATTTTTGTTACGTTGGGTTCGTAACGAAGTCTTCTTGTATATTCTGCAAAAAAATCAAAATTATGAATATATGCATGATATAGATTGAGAATAAGCTACATATAAATGAGTCAATATTAGCCTAAACACTAGGTCTAAAACTACAAAGACCAGCAAAAGTACTAAACATAACATGTACGATAATGACTAAACTCTTCAACAGATAGGTAGCAGTGATTCAGGCTTCGAACACATGGAAGATTAAATCTTAAAATATTTTGGAAAGTGGGAAAATATTTTGGAAAGCATGAGCTAAACGAGCCCAGTGAGTGGTAGTTTTCTAAATAGCTTTTCAAAAACTCAAATCATAAATCTTAGTAATAATACTTCAGAAATTCTTTGAACAATAAACAATAAATCATAGTCATGGAAGATTAAATCTTAAAATATTTACAATATAATAACTTAAATTCTATTTTTTCTTGCTCGAAACCCAAGTATCTAATCTTGGGAGGTGGTAGAGATTACTCGATACCAACTCCAAACCTTAGAGATGGACATCCCCAAATTCATGTTCTTGGAAAATAGGCGTCCATAACTCCAATTATGGAGATAAGTTTCCTTACCTCAATTCCTCAACGCCCCTTAATCCTGCTCCATTAAGGGAAGTTTTAGACATCTTGGTTCTGAGAAAAAAACATTTATCAATCATAAACCTTAAATTCCCTTTGAGTAAGCCTTATATTGTAATGCTTTGATAACTCGTTTTTTAATAACTTAACATTCCTTAATAGAATGTAAGCTCACATAAATACTTTAATCAATAACATGCTTGAAAGACTTTTCATAACATAACTTAAACATTTAACATAAATCATGGCTTGAAAACATGCTTGAAATTACTTTAAATTAAATATTTTTCACTCACAGATACAAGCCTAAATCCTTGGCTCATAAATTTTTTCGATCTCTTCTTGACCTAAAAATATGGTGAAATAATCCAATTAATTCTCCTTCACCAAGAAAATATCAAAGAAGTACTTAAAATTTCTTACATTGTCTAAAAAGCCCCAAAATCATGTCATGACACTGCCTGACGCATATGGGTGGACGGTAGGGCCTTGGCCACACGCTCGGGTATGCTTGTGTGCTAACCTCACATACAGGCACACCACATGCCTCTCTTGGTCGTGTGCCTAGCATCCTGCGAACCCCTACTCGCGTACGCCTTTGGCCACGCGCATCTTGCGCTCAAGATCTGCGTTTAACGCCACCCCATGCTCAAAATAACTTCTATGACTTCAAATGCACGCCCATCTCGTCTAGTAACTTATTGAAACTCTGTTGTGTTGAGTTTGGTTCAGACTCAGGGATGGTTAATTACACTATTAATTTTACGCAATAAGTCATTAGTCGTGATCACTACATGCAGAGTAGTCACTATGTACCTTTGAATCGCGTAATTACTGAGTCCTTGTTGAGTACAAGTTTTTTACTACTTACCTAAGTGCAAGCGAAATAGTGGGTTTATCTGGATGATCTAGGGTTGAACACAAGAAATTGATTCAAGACATTTGTTCTTGGAAGTACTTATCATCTAGGCAGTATAAAAGAATTAAAGAATAACAAATGTAAGAAATGTTAGACTGAACTCAACTATTAAACTAAACCTCGAGAGTCTATATAAAGGGAATAAGATAGCAGATTGCTTATGCAAACTAACTTATATTAGAGAAATGAAGGAAGAAATGTTTATGCATTATCACGCGGTTAAGAAGTGCGATAACCTTGATGCGATATAATTTACTAAACCATACTTCTAATTAAGGCTTGCTTCTCTCAAAGTAATTATACACCAAACATGGTTGTTTTTCGAGATCTATATGAATAAGTATGATTAGGTGAAAAAATCTAGAAGATATCACTTATAAACGATATAGGATTTTGCGATTAAGGAAAGCAACCTCTTGCTGCCCACTTCCACACTTGTTCTCCTTTTGGGATACAAATGTTGAAATTGATCTTACGAAGGAAGGTGGAATTCTTCCTTGCATGCGTTAGTTAGGTCCTTGCTACTTTCCCTCTCGGGTAGTTGGTCAAGCAATAAGAATAGCTCGACTAACGGAATAAGATCTATATGTAACGACCCAAACTTTGGGAACTAAATTGTGGTCATTACATTAATAGAAAAGCACTTCTTTCAAACATAAGTCTTTATAAAAATCCATGAAAGTCAAATAACATCAAATAAATCTTTATTCGGGCCCTATTTCAATCAACCAACATTTTAGAAGTACAGTTTGCAAAACAAAAATTCATAAATTGTTAAATCACAAAAATTTTCTAAACAATCTCATGTCCTAAGGAAAACAACAAAACATAAGCGGAAGCATTTTAAACGATATTCTCTATGGCAGTCACGCCTCGTTCTTGCCTCTCATCGGTCTACCTCCTTTGTAATCTTTGCCTAACTAATAATCTCGTCGGTCTAACATATCAGTCAAATAATCCTGCAGGATACAAAAAGGTGGTGATCCCGTAGGACACCTGCAAGGTAACTACACAATAGGCTAACTAATAATTTTTCCCCTCACTCCAATCGTTCAAGGTAACTACATTATTATTATTATTATTATTATTATTACCTTTCCCAAAACTATTTTTCCTCCTTCACTTCTTTTGTTTCCCATTAATTTAAATTTCCCTTCCCCAAGCCAAAAGAAATAAAATAACACCCAATAAAATTTAAAATCCAAAAATTGAAGCCATTTGGTTAAAATCTGGGTAACGAAAGTTCTAATCCTGGAACAAGTCTGGGTAACGAGCTCTCATATCATCTTCCTACTCCCACGTTGCCTCTTCAACTCGGTGATTCTTCCACAACACCTTTACCAATGCAATCTCTCTATTACGAAGCATCTTCACCTATCTAGCCAGAATCTCAACTGGTTGTTCTACGTAGCTTAAATCCTCATCAATCTCTAGTGGTTCATAGTCCACCACATGAGATGGATTCGCCACATACTTCCTCAATATCGAAACATGGAAAACATTATGAACTGCAGAGAGAGATGGTGGCAATGCCAAACGTTATGCCACAACACCAATTCTCTCTAAAATCTCAAATGGTCTAACGAAACGAGGACTCAGCTTCCTTTCCTTTCAAAACGCATAACACCCTTCATAGGTGCTACCTTCAAGAACGCCTTATCTCCCACATCAAACTCAAGATTTTTTTGCCTCACATCTGCATAACTTTTCTGTCTACTCTGCGCTATCTGTATACATGCTCTAATCTTCTTAATAGCCTCATTAGTAGACTGAACTAACTCAGGACCCATCAACCTTTGTTCACCAACCTCACTCCAACAAACAGGGATCCTACAACATTTACCATACAAAGCCTCGAACGGTGCCATACCAATAGTAGCTTGAAAGCTGTTGTTATAAGCAAACTCCATCAAATGCAAGTGAGAATCCCAACTACCTGGAAACTCAAGAACACAAGCTCGTAGCATGTCCTCCTCTAAAAGTTGGTTCAAACGTTCAGTTTGACCATCAGTCTGGGGTGAAAAGCTGTACTGAAATCAAACCTCGTATCCATGGCAGTCTGAAGTCCTTTCCAAAACTTGGAAGTAAAACGTGCATCTCTATTAGAAATAATCAATACAGGTACTTTGTGTAGTCTCACAATCTCAATCAAGTACAACTGTGCCCACTTACTAGCAGTATAAGTAGATTTTCCTGGCACAAAGTGTGCTGACTTAGTAAGCCTGTCTACCACAACCCATATCACTGTATAACCCTTCAGGGTTCTAGGTAGTCCTGTAATAAAGTCCATAGACACATTTTCCCACTTCCACTTAGGTACACTCAAAGGTTGCAACAACCCTGCTGGTTTCTGTCTAGGTGCTTTAACCTGCTGACACACCAAGCACCTGCTAACAAACTCCGCTACTTCTCTCTTCATATTACACCACCAATACACTCGTTTCAGATCTTGATACATCTTTGTACTACCAGAATGCGTGGAAAATGGAGAACTATGGGCTTCATTCAATAAATCGGTCTTAATTGTAGCACCTGCTGGCATACACAAGCGCCCCTTCAACAACAATCCACCCTTAGAGGATATGGAAAAACCATCAGCTTACCCTGTTTCAACAAGACAACACTTTTCAACCAAATAAGGATCTTCCTTCTGAGCATCAATAATTCTTTGTCTCAAAGTTGGTTGCACCGTCAACTGTGCTAACAATGAAGTAACTACCCCTACTGATACTGCAATCTCAGCTCTCTCAAGATCTCGATGTATTGGGGTCTGTTAGTAATAAGTGTTGCTGAATGTGATACCTTTCTACTAAGAGTATCAACTACCACATTCGCTTTACCTGGATGGTACTATATCTCACAGTCATAATCTTTCACCAATTCAAGTCACGTTCGCTGCCTCATATTTAACTCCTTCTGAGTGAAGAAGTATTTCAGGCTCTTATGGTCAGTAAAGATCTGTATCTTTTCAGGACAAGTAATGTCTCCAAATCTTCAATGCAAAAACTACTGCTGCCAACTCTAAATCGTGAGTAGGGTAGTTCTGCTCA